>SRLM01001406.1:0-25563 GCA_015708895.1 Populus ilicifolia | reverse complement strand
GCTTGTTCATGGAGACATTCCTTAAAAGAAGGCAAGGTTGGACAGTTATCTGTTGAGTGTTCATTTGTTTCACATATTTGACATGCAATGTTTTCAACAGATTTTAATTGACCACTCTTTTTCAATTCTAGTGCCTCGACTTTTCTAGCTAAAGATGCAAACTTGACTTGAAGGTCATGATCTTCCCTAAGGTTGTATATACCTTCAGTAGATGTATGAAGTTGAGTTTTACTAGGTGCCTTATAAGTACCTGTGGTGTCCCAATTTTAAGCATTTTCAGCTAACAAGTCGAAGTACTCTATTGCTTCATCAGGGTCTTTTATCTTTAAAAGTTTCATTACACATCAATTCATCCATTTGCCTATCTTTAGGTGTTAACCTTTCATAAAAATATGAAACCAATCTCCATGTTTCAAAACCATGATGAGGGCAAGTATTAAGCAAGTCTTAATACCTATCCCAACATTGGTAAAATGTTTCTCCTAGTTTTTGAGTGAAAGTGGTGATTTGTCTTTTGAAAGAGTTTGTTTTATGAGATGGGAAAAACTTCTTTAAAAACTGTTGTTGCATTTCATCCGAAGCACGAATGGATCCTGGTCTCAAATTTTGTAGTCATGTTTTAGCTTTATGTTTTAATGAAAAAGGAAAAAGCTTTAATCTGATGGTGTTCATGCTACAATTTAAATTATTATATGTGTTGTAGACCTCTTCAAATTCCCTTAAATGCAAGTATGGATTTTCTAAATCTAAGCCATGAAAAGAAGGTAAAAGTTGAATAATGTCTGGTTTAAAATTAAAATGAGATGCATCAAGAGGAAAAACTATGTATGATGGTGCACTTATTCTTGTGGGATTCATGTGATCTTTAAGTGTTCTAGCACGGTTATTCTCATTATTTTCATTATGAAGTGATTGATTATCTTCTTCGGCCATATTTTCTGAAAATGATGAGGATATCATACAAAGCCTACCACTTGATATACATGACCACACTCTCATGCATGTGTAGGAATAGAATAAAAAGAAAAAGAAAACAAAAAAAGAAGAAACAAGAGAAAAGAAACAAAGTTATATACAAGAAAAGTGAAAAGAGAAAATAAAATAAATTTTATAATTTATACAAAACTTACTTCCCCGGCAACGGCGCCAAAAACTTGACATGACTAAAAGATTGATGTCTTCTCCCAAGTGCAGGAGTGTCAAAGTAATAAATAACCCGGCAAGACTAGGGTGAACCACAGAGAGGTTAATTGTACAAATTATAAACAACAACAATAGTAACAATAACAACAACAACAACAATAATAGTAGTACTAATAATACTAATAATAATAGTAGTAGTAGTAGTTGTAATAATAATAACAACAACAACAACAATAATAAAAAAGAAGAAGAAAAATTGGTGAGAACTTTGAGATGGAAAGTTAAAGTAACGATTAAACAATGATAACAAACAATGTCAAGGTTAGAGGATCCACTAATGGTATGTCAAACAAGTATAGTATAAACTTTTATTATTCAATTGAAAACCACACACAAAGAAGGTTTCAATCATATGATAGATTGTTAACATGATTACATTAGTCATCTTATTCAATTAATGTTAATACTTATAAATTTTGTCAAGCATTCATGATTATAACTTATGTTAACAACAAATCAAGTTCCTTTCATAGCTCAGGTGTCAGTTATACCATACAGTATAGGCTATGAAAGTGTCAAGCATTTATTGTACCAAGTGTTATACAACATAAATCAAGATTAGTCATATAATAAGCAAAGTATTAAAGAGTGAACAAGATAACAAATATAAAACATGTTAGTATCAAACATTAAAGTCTATTTTAAGTTTATACTATACTTATTCTTATACCATTAGTGTAACCTTTTTCACCTTGACATAATAAACTTAGCTAGACATAATAAAAGAAAGAAAAATAGATAAACAAAATAAGAACATAAATAAGATAAGAGTTACTAAAGCAAAGGAAAGGAATTGAAAGACATAAACTTAATATGAATGAAAGCAAAGCATAAACATTACAAAAAAATACAAAGAGAGAAAACAAGAGCATGATCTTGATCTGGATATTAAGATGCCTAAATGTATGGCAAATACCCCCTTTTATAGGCTAAAATTGAAAACTATTTATTTGAATACTAATTGATGAGTAGGTGACCAACTCTTGACTTTGTGACAATCCTTATCTTCTCTTGTCTACCCAAAACATCATTGATAATGTCAAAATTGAAGCCACTTAAAAACATAAAAGTTGTAGGAAATTGTCTCAACTTTCTTGTGTAAACAATTCAGCTCATTTTGACTTCTAGAACTCTAGTTATGGCCAAAATACTAAACAGTGCTCAGGCTGGAGGACAGATTCGGGTTTTTTTGTTGTTACAATAATTTGGACTTGAAAATAGCCTTTTTATATCTTGGGCTTCATATGAAAGTTATAAGCCTATATCTTACCTTTCCATCCATATAAAGTAGATCTAAATCGGAGATTTATAGCTTCAGATATAACCCAATTATCGAACAGTATTCCGGTTTGGATTGCACCGACATCTCTTTTCTAAGTTTGGCCATCTCTTTATCCTTTCAATTTCAGTTCTTAAATTCATCAATCAATCCTTTCATTTATGTGATAGGCCTGCATTTAAAATAAACATTTACCACGAATTAAAGGTATCTTATATTATTAGATATATTATTATAAAACATGTTTTAGTTAAGGAGTTATTGATACTTCAAGTGCAAAATGATAATATAAAACCTTGATAAAAATACACTTTTAAGTATCAATCACCAATGATATTAAAAATAAATGTAATATTAAACTCTTTTTATTACTCAACTGGAAACCACATATGAAAGAGGTTCTAATCAGATGATTTGTCATTAATAGCTCATTATAAATTTTTAACATGGTTATACTAATTATCTTATTTAAGTAACACCAAACCTGTAAATATTGTCAAGAATTCAAGATGCTAACTTATGTTAACAACAAATCAAGTTCTTTTTATAGCATAGATGTAAGTTATACCATATGGTTGGTTATGAAAGTGGCATGCATTTGTTGTATCAAGTGTTATACAACACAAATCTAGATTAACCATTTAACAAGCAAGGTATTAAGAATTAGTAAGATCAAAAGATAATACATGTTAATAGCAAGTTGTTTGGATATAACTATTGAAATCCATATTGAATATATATTATAATTATCTTAACACTATTAGTGAAACCTTTTTACATTGACATAACAAACTTAGTTAAACATAATGAAGAAGAGAAACATAAATAAACAAAAAAAAATATAAGTATAGTAAAGAAAATGAAAAGCGTAAACAAGAGATCAAGGAAAATATAACATGAAATAAAACTTAAATATTATAAAAATCTAAAGGAAAAAATAAAGAGCATGATCTTGATCTGAAAATCAAGATGCCTAAATGTATGACAAATACCTCATTTTATAGGTCAAAATTTAAAACTATTGATTTGTCGATTAATTGTTTAGTTGGTGGCCACATCTTGACTTGATGACAATTCTCATCTTCTTGTTTGAACTAAACGTCATTGTTAATATTAGAATTTGAGCAAATTGTATTCATTGAAGTTTTAAAAAATTATCTCAACTTTCTAATAAAAAAATTAAGGTCATTTGGACTTCTAAAACTCGAGATATAAGCTGAACACTAAACAATATTTGGTTTGCAAGACAGATTCCAACTTCTCTGTTGTTACTAAAATTTTAACTTCCAAATAGTAAAATTGAGTTTTGCATAATCATGAAAGTTTTAGGTTTATGTCTAAACTTTCTAGTCATATAAATCAAACCAAAATCCAAGATCTACAGCTCCAGATATGACCTAGTGATTGAACAAAGTTTCACTTTGGACTAAACCAGCATCTTTTTTCTAAGTTTAGCCATTTCTTTATCTTCTTAATTTCATTAGGTGAACTTATCAATAAATCCTTTTATTTATGTGATATTCCTTCATTTAAGATGAATATTTACCATTAATTAAAGGTATCTTATATTTAGTAAATATATTATTATAAAATATGCTTTAGTTAAGGAGTTATTGATACTTCAAGTGCAAAATAATAATATAAAACCTTGATAAAAATACACTTTTAAGTATTAATCAATGTGTGAGTAATTATTGCATTCTTTAGTTTTTAAATGAATTGAATCTGACTTATCGAAGATTAACTAGCTTCGTGATGTTATTCTACCTTTTCCAATAGTGTTGGTACATTGAGGTAGATTTTTATTGTGTCACACTCTTATTAGATCTATTTTGATATTCCGGGATCAGATTTAAATCTTAATTGTAGGTTGCATGACCACGAAGTTCGCATCAAGTATGCCTTTAAATTTCTATAGATATAATGATATGAAAGGGTATTATTTTCATAACAAATATTAGTTTAATATTGACATAAATCAAATAAAAAACCATCTTATTCTCTCTTTATTTTTCTTTATAAACTTTTTATTTATATTCATTAGAAATAATACATAAATTCTTAAGAAACTTATAAAATTATTTTTAAATTTTAGAATTTTATTTTATTCTAAAAATATATTATTTTA
This sequence comes from Populus ilicifolia, assembly GCA_015708895.1. Lineage (NCBI taxonomy): Eukaryota > Viridiplantae > Streptophyta > Magnoliopsida > Malpighiales > Salicaceae > Populus > Populus ilicifolia. The sequence goes on along the minus strand of SRLM01001406.1, from coordinate 20,953 downwards.
ACCATGTAATAAATATAAAATGAGCAATTAATATTTCAAAGACAACATTACTTACCCTTCAACAATTATTGCTATTTTTTTAATATCATTTTGATCTTCTTCTCCTTGCGCGGGCGTGTGTGTGTGTATATATATATATATATATTGTAAGGATTCCTTTACCAATTGGAATTCATGTTTATTTAAAAATATGGTTATAATTTTTTTAAAGTAGTTTTTATTTAGAAATATATTAAAATAATATTTATTTTTATATTATTTTTAATATCAGTGTATTAAAATATCTAAAAACACTAAATATATATTAATTTAAAATAAAAAAATAAAAAATATTTTTAAATATTTTTAAAATATAAAAATAAACAATATACCAAATCCCACGAAATTTGGGAGGCTGGGTTAAAAACTCTGACACTGTCCATGCCATGATCATATCTTGGGATCGAATAAACAAATAAAATATAAGATCTCAAAGCGCACTGCGTTACACAACTTGAGGTCAGATACATAGTACAGTATCAGTCAAATCCTTGTTCAGTTGAGCAAAAGAATCATTGTATTTTTCTTTCGACAACTCACCAATAATAACAAGCAACGTGGCATCTCCTCAACCAGTTGTACTGACACCGATTATCAGAGCAGATAAACCGGGGGTGGCCGACAAGGCGACAACCTGATTTTGTGGACAGCAACACCCACTCTTTCTCACCCGTCCACGTGTCATCCTTTAAACAGCCTAGATTCTCTCACCTCCAAACCCTCGAAATCCCAAATAACACCCCACTTCACACAAAACAGCCCCAGTCCACGTTGGGTGGTTGTGAGATTTCGCGTATAGGGACAACATTCGCAAATTTGGGTGTAGTTCAAGGATAATATGGGAAATAAAAATAATGAAGAAACGTATTAGAAGAAGATTTGGAGGGGGGTTTTTGCCAGAGGAGTTTCAGCACTCGCTTTGAGCTCTTTCTTTTATAGTCGTTTTTTCCTGATTGAAAAGTAGATGTTTAAGAAACAGAATTCTCCATTTTTTCTCAATTGTTCTTCGAATTGTTATAAAACAATTTTGACACAACCCAAAAAGAAAAACTGAAAATTCTAAACAAAGCTAGCTAGTGGTGGTTGAGGAGCTTTTAGAAATGCAAGACACCCGCTCAATTGGAGGAGGAGGCAGGTTATTTGGCGGTGGAGATGGAGGTGGAGGTGACAGGAAACTACGGCCACACCACCACCAGAACCAACAAGCATTAAAGTGCCCACGATGTGACTCGCTGAACACAAAATTCTGTTACTACAACAATTACAACCTCTCTCAACCTCGTCATTTCTGTAAGAGTTGCCGGCGTTACTGGACTAAAGGGGGTGTCCTCCGCAACGTTCCTGTTGGTGGTGGATGCCGCAAGACCAAGCGGTCTAAGCTTAAACAAAATACACCAACTACAACTTGTGATACAATTACGGCCTCCAGTACCACACCGCAGGAGCTACAGGAACAACATCAGCAGCGAGATCCTAAATCCTCCGACTCTCATTCTAGTAGTGAGAGTTCAAGTCTTACAGCTACAAATAACACGAATGCAAATACTACAGCGGAAGCAGTGTCTGCGCTCTCTGTAAGCTCTGTTGTCTCCAATAATTTATTAAATGGTATTGTTGAATCCAAAATCTTTCCGCATGGGAATGTGAATCCGAGTTTTGAACCTTCTTTGCTCGAGCAAGGATCGGACTGTGGGATTTTTTCTGAGATTGGGAGTTTTACAAGCTTGATCACATCGACGAATGACTTGTTTGGATTTAGTAACATGATGAACCAACACCAGCCCCCGCACCAGCAACAAGGGCTCGAGCATCATGTCCAACATAATCAGAACCAGCAGCAGTGGCAAAATCATCAACAGCAGGAGATGACAGGAGGAGCGGGGTTGATTAATCAGACGGTTCGCGTTGAGTTATCAGCTTTGCCTAGTAGTAGATCAACAAAGAATGATGATGGGGAATTTGAAGCGTTGGACTGGCCATTAGGGAGTGGAGACCAAGCTACTAGTTTGTTTGATCTTCCTAATGCCGTCGATCAAGCTTACTGGAGTCAGAGCCAATGGAATGATCAAGATCACCCTAGTCTCTACATCCCGTAAATCTCCTTGCTTTTTTTAACTTCAAATTACAGAAAAATGAAAAAACAAATCTCTCAAAAAATTCAAGGAAATGGAAAATATAAGTCCGCAAGACCATGGAAATTGGAAAATATGAAATGATTGCTTTCCTTTTACGTAAATGTATCTCTATCAATCTTCTTTTTATTTTTCTGGGGTATATCTGGTGATTTTGAAAGATACTTGGGTTTGATATAAAACCCAAGTAACTTTTATGTTAGTTATTTTCCTCTCTTTTTTCCCTTTATTTCTGATGTATCTAATGACATTAAATCAAATCAAGATATATAGAGAAGATAGAGTATTTTGTTTTTGATAGACTAGCGTCAGCTTCTTCTCTTTGAATCTTCCCTAAAGTAACCAAAAAATGAATTATCTTCTTAAATTTATTATGATTAATTGATCAATTATTGCTGCTTTACTCATTATTAGTACCTTAATACGAGAGTCAACATGAAACGCTCGCTTGAGAACGTGCCACGTCAATGTTGTTATAGATAATGGTTTCGATAAATGATGGAGTAATTACATGGGAGATTAATTTGATTTTTTTTGTGCAGTGGTTGTGTACGGATTCAAGTGTGGGAGTGCAACAGATTTTTTATGTGCACTGGATGTGTACGGATTCAGTGTGGTCTTGAATGTTTTTTTTATTTTATTGTTTTTAAAAATATTTTAAAAAATATATATTAAAAAAATATTTTTTATTTAAAAAAATTATTTTTCATATTAATATATAAAAAACTGTAAAATAAAAAAATAATTTTTAAAATATTTTTAAAATAAAAAATAAACGGATATAGATGGTGATGGTGGGGTTCACGAGATTAGTGACCCGTCCCATGCGTGATCATGACTCCACGTGGTGGCGGTGGTGTCGAAGTTGAAGACTGGAAATGAGCTGTTGATGCTTGTGTCGACGTGGACTCACCTGGTTGGCTGACACATCTACTGAGAGAAGGATAGTCGGTTTGTCCTGGCTCTCCGTCTCTTTCTCACATTCAACAACACATCAAAACATAATTCAAGAGTGCTTGAGGTTGAACAGTGATTCGATGGGATGATGGGAAGTTAAAAAATGGCGATGAGGTCATGCTTATACGGGACCTAGAATAGGGAGGTGGTGAGGGCGGGGTCACTAGTAAACTGTTGAAAGTGGGGACATTTTGGGGGCATTTGCAGAAGTGGGCNGGTTATATATATATATATTATAAATAATATATTATATTAAGTTTTCAAGTTGAAATATTTAAATTAAATTTTTTTATTTCACATTAAAAAACATAATTTTTTTTTAGAAACATAGAGTTTATGTAATAGGTTTCAAATCTCGTATAAAAAAAAATATTTCTTTCATGGGAACATAAAATATATATATATATATATATATGAAAAGGTTTTAAATTCTATATCGAGAAGGTATTATGTTATTTTTCTAAGTTGAAATATTTATACTAAAAAGTTTTTTATCCCCCATTGAAAAATCATGATTTTTTTTTCTTGAAAATATAGAGTATATATATAAAAAGTTTCAAATTAAAAAGATACTATATTATCGTTTTAAATTAAAATATTTAAACCAAAAGATTTTTTTATCCCACATTGAAGAAATATAATTTTTTTTCTTGGAAACATAAAGTATATATACTAATAATTTTCAAATCTCACATTTGAAAAAAACACCAGGTCTCGTTTGAGTTCGCTTGGGTCATGGGTTGACCTGCGGAGTCTCTCGAGTTTGACCATGCTGTTACCACAACTTGTCTTTTATTAAACCCAGATTAGTCTAGCCACCAAGTTGATCAGGTCGTGGTGACACGACTAAAAAATTGATATATTCTCCCAAGTATAGAAGTGTCGAAGTAATAAATAACCCAGTAAGACTAGGGTCGAATCACATAGAGGTTAATTATATAAATTATAGATAATAATAATAATAAAACAACAAAAAAGAAGAAGAAGGAGAAGAAGAACTTTGAGATGAAATATTAATGTAAGGATTAAACAATGATAATAACAAATGTTAAGGTTAGAGGTTCCACTAATGGTATGTCAAACAAGTATAGTATAAACTCTTATTATTCAATTGGAAACCACACATAAAAGAGGTTCAAATCAGAATATAAATTGTTAACATGATCACATTAGTTATCTTATTCAAGCAATGCTAATGATGCGAACCTCGTGATCACATAGTCACGCAACCCACACGCAAAGATACCAATTCCCAGAAAGCCAAGTAAATCAGATTTGATAGGAGTGTGACACAAAGATAACTCGTAGCTAGACACCAGCACTATTGAAAACGGAAAACCCCCACCCAACGAATATTGATTCACGAACGAGAAGTATAAGGATGACGCCATGAATCTTCGATAAGTTGTTTTTCAGTTTATTAGAGAACCATGGAAGGGAGATTATCTCACTAACACACATACACAAAGTGTGGCAAACAAGAAGTTTTATTAATCTGAATAGTCTTTTTACATGTTTGGTTATGCATTAATCTGAATAGTCTTTTTACATGTTTGGTTATGCCTTTGTTTATAATGATTCTAGAATTAAAAAAATCGTAATAAACCCCCCCTTAGGTGGACTTATATGGAACCCATTTACAATTAACCCAAATAAGTAATACTAACCCAAAGACTAAGAAGAAAATAATAAAAATATAAAAATCCAAAAATTACTATCTTAAATATGCTAGAATCAGATTTGTCACCATTAAAAAGTCTCAAAATAGACTACAAAATCTGATTTGAAGGTAAAATGTATTCTAAAGTCTTCTTTCCTTTTGTAGCTCGGATGAATAAGGAATCCTTGTAAGAAAAAGATTCTAAAATAATTATGAATCCTTTCCATACTTGGAAACTATGTTGCAACCCATTAAACATCCTTGTAGAATTAGTATATTTTCAAAATAAGCTACCATATCCTTTTAGGAAAAGAATCCTAGCCAAATAAGAAAGTCCACAAGTCAAAAGGAAGTAAATAACAAAATTCATACAGCCTTTGTTGACTTGTATTGAAATGCCTTTTTAAACTCCGATTGACCTAAAATTTTAACCCAAGGTAATACAATATGTCAGGAGACTTCTCGTAAAATTTCAACTTGATCCAACGATCGAATTGAGAATTATGATTGTTGCCGTAAAACTAGATAGTTGCACATTTTACATCAAAATCCAAATTTGACCATCCTTGGATCGTATCAACTAATACTTATAAATCTCGTTAGGCATTTATGATTATAACTTATGTTAACAACAAATCAAGTTCCTTTCATAGCTCAAGTGTCGATTATACCATACAGTATGGGCTATGAGAGTGCTAAACATTTGTTGTACTAAGTATTATACCACATAAATCTAGATTATTCATTTAACAACAAAGATAATAAATACAAAACATGTTAGTATTAAACAATAAAGTCCATATTAAATTTACACTATACTTATTCTTACACTATTAGTGTAACCTTTTCACCTTGACATAATAAATTTGACTAAATATTATAAAAGAAATAAAAAAATAAAATAAGAATATAAATAAGATAAAAGTTGAGTAAGTAAATGAAAGGTATAAACTTGATATTAATAAAAGCAAACATAAACATTACAAAAAATACAAAGAGAGAAAGGAAGAGCATGATGTTAATTTGGAAACCAAGATACCTAAATGCATGACAAATGTCTCCTTTTATAGACTAAAATTAAAAACTATTGACTTGATGACTAATTGATGAGTGAGTGACCAACTATTGACTTGATGACAATCTTTAACTTCTTTTAATTTATTCTAAAATCTTTCATCTTAACATCAAAATAGAACATATTTATTAATTTTACTAACTTTCCAAATAATATTCTTCTAAACACAATCATTACTATTTCAACATGCATTTTTTTCTTATTTTGACATAATTAAACACACGTTATTAAGCTAAATATGTTAAATTAAACATCCTCCCTCTTTGATGCATAATTGGCCGAAAGCATGGCCTCAAGGAACCACGAGTTCCCTTGTTCCTTTCTTGCTAATTTCATTCAATTCACACACACATTCATATAAAAAAAACAACCTATTACAATAAATTCAATAAGAAAAACCACAATTTCCCTCTTTTCTTTATTTTTTTTTGCTCTTTGCTCTCCAGATGGCTGATCACCCCTAACTTAATTAATCATAAATTTTCTTTGATGAATGATCATGATTTTATACCCCTAATCAACACATAAATGAACTTAATTTTAATGATTAATACATTTTTTTCAATTAAATTTTGAGAACCCTGATTAAAATTCAACACTAAGACGTCAATTCATAATCAAATTTGAAACGACTTATAAACCATGTTTAAAACTCTTTACCTGGTAAGAATCAAAGTCTCTCGATCCTTAACTAGTAAAATTGTTTTGACTCCTTCTTTTTTAATGATAGCCGGCCCTCCCTTCTCTCTCTACCTTTAAAATTTATTGCACACAAGTTTTTTTTTCCTACCTATAAATCCTTAATCTTAGATGGGTGCTTGGGATTTTTAGTCTTGATTTAGTAAGAACAAAATAAAAAACTCCCTCCCTCTCTCTTAATAGTTGCAACTTGTTTCAATGAGCAAGGGAGAGGGGAGTTTATACCCCATAATTTCTCTTGTTTGCACTTAGATTCCATTTTCTTTGAGCGTATTATTTTTTACCCCACATTTTTTCTTTTTATAATTAAGTTATATGTCTTTTTATTTGTTATAATTTCATCCCTTAACTTTTTAGTTTAATTCATTTTCTTTAATTTAATTTAGCCCTCAATATTTTCAGGTTAAATTTAGAATATATTTAAATATTCTATCCAAAATTTATATCTAAAAATTTCTAAATTCCTATTTTATTTAAATATGTACATGAATTTCTTCACTTTTATTTTCCATTTACTTAGTTCGCAATTTACACAAATATTTATTTCCTTAAGGTTTACATTATATCTAAGGTTATTTAGGAGTCAAATAAGTGTCTTCATTAATTTTTGTTTTTGCTTTATTTGGCATTTTCATTTTGTTTACAATTCGTACTACTTTGCATTGCTACTTGCAACATCATAATTGTAGTTTTGTTTTGCTTGTTTATAGTATATTTTAATTCTTTAGTCTAAATTTATAATTGGATTGCCTTTCAAAAGCCGCTAACTTTGATTTGTTGATTTTCAATTCTGAAATAACCAAAAGAAAATAAGTTATGGTTGAAAGGAGTATAAGTATGTTAAAGTTAAAAAATTTGATTTGTGTGTAACACGAGGGTTGAGAGGATATATTTTGTGTTAATAATCAATTTTTGCATATAAAAAAAGTCTGAAAATAACAACTTTGGACACACAAGCTTTCACCAAACAACTTGAGTTGCTGACTAGGGTGATGAAGGGATCTAAAAGATGAATTGGCTTTAATGAATTAACATATTAATGGGGTTGATCAAAGGAGATTCAATAAGGGTAAAAAAGAGAAAAGGAGGTTACATTTTCAAACATTTATTATCCCTATGAATTGTAGAGAGTGTGAGGTTGAATGAATTGTAAAGATTTATAAAGAAAAAAAATTGAGAAAAGAATGGAAAGCTTTGCTTTCGCGTAAAAAGATGAAAAACAAAATAGTGCATCAATGGTTATCATTAAAAAATATAGACATAAGAGGATGGCAAAGAATGCTTTTATAAAATTATTATTGCCTACTACTTCTATAAAATATTATTGGAGGCAAATGCATGCAAAAATAGAACTTCAAAAGCTTTAACAAGATGCTAAGAAACTGTCCATTTTAAAGAATGAATCATCTTAAAGATAGATGGAATGATATATGATCTAAGAAGGTCAAATTCTAGAGAATCCTAAATTTTGGTGTAAAATTTTTTTAACGTTCAATTTTACGTTATTTAGTATAACTTCAAATCAAACCATTAGATTGGGCTCAAGCTTTACTAAGAGATTCTAGAGGTATTTTTCCATGTTTGGTAAGCTTTCAAGAAAATTAGAGTTTGGAAAGGACTTATGATATAGGTTAAAACAAGCTATTTGAATTTTGTTATTTAATTCCTTTTGACATGTGAATTTTCTATTTGGTAAGGATCTTTTCTTATAGGGAAGTGACAACTTATTTTGGGAATTTTCTAATTCTATATGGATCTTTAATAGGCTATAATATAAGTTCCAAGTGTGGCAAGAATTCATTAATGTTACAAAATCCTTTTCTTACTGGTTCCTTATTCATCTTAGCTATACAAGAAAAGAAAGGGTAGTGGTATTTAATGACATATTGGTTTCTAGGATCATTGGGTAGCATTGTAGGCTATAAATAATTCTTATATCAGACTTGCATTATTTGATTTTCTTCTTCTCTTCTCACAACAACATAGGAAATTAACTTATAAGTGTTATTTTTATTGCTTTGACTATAGCCCAAGGCTTGTTTGGGCTTAATTAATACTTTGTTTTCATCCTAGATCCAAGGCTTGTTTGGTTCAAGGTTTTGGGTTGGTTTTGTATGGTGTCAATTTTGCCTGTATGGGTAGATCCATTATGGTTAATTTTTTAGAAGTACTTAATCTTTTGTAAGCCCATGTTTTAACAATACTTTATGATGAATAATACTTCTAAACTAAATTTGACTTATTAAAGATTAATTGGCTTCATGACGTCATTTGACTTCATTCCAGTAGTGTTAATGTCTTAGAACAATTTTTCATTGTGTCATAGTCATATCAGACCTCTTTCAACTTCTTGGCATCATATCTCAATTTTGATTGTGGATTGCGTTACCACTTGATCATGAGGTGATAAAGATCAACCCAACACTAAGTGTAATCATGCCAACGACCCAATGAAGGTACCAATTGAGCTAATTATAAGAGATAGGATAAAGAAATTTAAAAAAGTATTGAATGAGCTTGTTGAACTTAGAGGAGCTTAAGACATCTAAAGAGCATGAAGGACAACCTCTAATTAATCTAATGAAGGTCCAAAAAAACCCCATTTCATGTGGAATATGGTGTTGATGTGTCTGGCCTTATACCAACCTTATTAGGCTTGTTTTTTCTAATGATACAAGGATGTGCCACCTTATTTTGGGAATCTGCTAGCTTTATAAGGATCTTCAATGGGCTGCAACATAGTTTCCAAGTGTAATAAGAATTCATAAATATTTTAGAATTCTCTTTTCACAAGGATTCCTTATTTATCCTAGCTATAATAAAGAAAAAAGACTTCAAAATTAATTATACCTTCATATTAGATTCCTTAATCTATTTAGAACTTTTTAAGAATGTCAAATCTGATCCTATCATATTTAGGATATTAAATTTTGACTTATTATTTTCCTTTTAGTTTAGGGTTTTATTTATATTATTTGGGTTTAATTATAAGTGGACCTCATATAAGTCCACATAAAGGGTTCATTGGAGTTTGTTTTAATCTATAATTAGTATAAATAAAGGAACAACTATATATGTAAAATGAACTTTTTTGTCGCACTTATTATGTTGGTGGGATGATCTTCTTTTCTCGGTTCTCTAAAAAATTGAAAAACAACTTATCAAAGAACAACTGACTTCGTGGTGTCATCATTATATTTCTCATTCATGAATCACTATTCATTAAGTAGGGGTTTTCATTTTCAAAGTGTTAATGCCTAGGTATAAGTTATATTTATATCATGCTCATATCAAAACCTGATTTACTTGGCTTTCTGGAAGTTGATGTCGTTATGTGACCACGTGATCATAAGGTTCACATCACGAGGTTTACATTGGTTTGTATATTGTCAAACTAGACCTGAAAACCATCCAAACCTAACCTAAAATATATATATTTATATTATATTTAATGTTAATACCAAATAATTTCTTGCAGTTTGAATAACTTTTGTACATTAAAAAAATTAATTTTTCCTATAGTGTAATGAGTGTTAGAAACTAGTCCCTCATGAAAACATTTTAAAGAAAAGTCTAACTTTTCTTCCACTTTTTGAGGAGAGAAAGGAAAACAACTATAACCATTTTATTTCTCCTTCATTGAGAATGTTAGGAAGATAATCTTAACGTCAAGAGTTACTACTGCTTCTACTAAGAGCAAAAGAGACAGCCTTCGCATTTTAAAATTCTAGCACTTTTTTAAAAGAGTTACAAAGACAAACCTAAGCTCTTAAAATTTTCAATTTTATGCTCTTAAGCTTTAAATCATTATTTGCTATAAATATTTGAGATGACAATTCTATCAATTAACAATTTCAATTTTCAAGTAACCGAAATGCTAGGAATGTTAGGAAGACAATGCTACCTTCAAAATCTCAAGGTTATGAAATGAGAATTATCAAAATCATTTTTTTCTTTTTTTATTCTTTAAATTGTTTGTTATCTTCTTATAATTAGGATGGCAATCCTAAAATTTATTTTTATTTTAATTCTTAAATTATTAAATTTTTAAGAAAAAAATCTTTCATTCAAAATTTCCAAGTTATAAAGATAATCACAACCTCTCAAATCTTCCGGTTTGTCTTTACATTATACTTCTCATGTCATATTAAATTCCATCCCATTTGTTTTTAAATTTTTGGATTATGTGAAGTCCAAGCTATTGGGAGAGTTATCAAGACACTTTAACCTCTTAAATTTGTATTTTCAAGGATCCCCTTAGTTGAAAGGCACATTGCGACTTTGCAAATTCTCTAACTCTTTAAAATGTGTAAAGTGGAAAATATGGATACCCCTATTTTGTTTAATTTATTTGAAATCATATTTCTTGAAAATTTATTGAGTCCTCTTAACCTCTCAAATCTTCCGGTCTATCTTTACATGATACTTCTCATGTCATATTGAATTCCATCCTATATTTTTAAAACTTTTTGGATTATGTGAAGTCCAAGCTATTGGGAGAGTTATCAAGACGCTTTAACCTCTTAAATTTATATTTTCAAGGATCCCCTTGCCTAAAAGGCATGTTGTGACTTTGCATATTTTTTACTCTTTAGAATGTGTAAAATGGCAAATGTGGATATCCTATTTTGTTCAATTTATTTGAATCATATTTCTTGTAAATTTATTGAGTATTCTCATGTTATTATGGATCGAGGTCAAATTGAGTGAATAACCTACATTATGGATCAATATTTAGTCTTATATGCCATTAGAGGACCAAGTTTAAATCTTAAAGTTCGAAAAAAAAAGAGGAAGAAGGAAACCGCAACTCATATTTGCTTTCCCACTATAGCTAGCTCTTGCTCAATGACGGATGTCATCCAATCCAGTTAACAAGGAGCATGGATTTTGCATATAAATAAGCCAAAGAATTGCTATAAAAAAGAGGGGATTTACAAAGACACAAGAAAAAAGTATATTAGCTTCCTTTCCTTTCCTTGACTTCTCTCAAATTCTTTTTTGATTCTACATCTCCTTTAACAACACTTAACCAAGAAAACAAGATCCAAAAACCTAATCACACAAGACTTTCATGTGTTGTACATAACCCACCTTCATTTTTAATTTGTTGATCATTCAAATAATTTCTTGGTAAATTATGTTATGTATTTATCATTTTGTTTTTTTTTTAAATAGGAAAAACTATACTTAAAATTTTATTTTTTAATAAAAGTTTGATAACAGTCTCACAAATCAAATGAGGTGTAGGTATTGAATATCCTAATTCTAAAAAAACTATATTGTTTCAAGTGATGCCAAGTAAAAAAAAATAAAAGGAAAAGTAAAATAAATAAATAAAATCTATGGGAAAACTCTATAAATAAATCAATGATAAGGAAAGATAAATTTCAAGTAGTAAAAAAATGCATATATCAAGCTAGTTATTTTTCTAATAATTAAATGATCTATATATTGGGTTTTTCAAAACACATATATGCGGCGAAAACAATGAATTTAAAATTTCTCAATAGTCTCAAGGAACTCGTTAGACAAATCCTTTAATTTGTGATAAATGTTCATTTTAAATACAAGCTTATCACATAAATAAAAGAATTAATTCATAAATTTAAGAACTGAAATTGAAAGGACAAAGAGATGGCTAAACTTAGAAAACAGATGCCGATGTAGTCCAAACAGGAACACTATTCAGTAATTGGTTCATATCTGGAGCTGTAGATATCAAATTTAGGTCTATTTTATATGGATGGAAATGTAAGACAAAGGTCCACAACTTTTATATGTGCCCAAGATTTAAAAAGGTTATTTTCAAGTTCAAATTATAGCAACAACAAATAAGTCTAAATATGTTATACAGCTCACGTACTGTTCAATGTTTGACCATATATGGAGTTCTAGATTTCTAAATGACCTTAATTTTTTACCCTAGAAAGCTGAGATAATTTTCTACAACTTTCGTGCTTTTAAGTGTTTTCAATTTTGATGTTATCAATGGGGCCTTTGATATTGAGAATCCAAATAATGACAACATTTTAAGGGTAAATTGACATTGTTTGAAAGTTTACCTTGATAATTTTTCAGTTGAAAATGACTTTATTGAATTGGGTAATCCTGTATATAAAGATTGATTTTTTTTTCCTTACATTATTTTTGTGTTTTTTTTTAATGATTTTTGCTAGTTTCTCTCATCTTGGTCAAATGGCTGATAATAGTACTTCGTGACTTAAGTCGATTCTTTTAGTTTCCCATAATAACTGATATTTGTGTATATATTTGTGCAATTCTTTAAATCTCTCTTCTAATTCTCATTTGCAAATGAACACTAATCTTAAAAATTTTAAAAAGTATTTTTTCCACTTTGCCTCAGAATACGATTACAAAAATTTACCGTGCTAGATGTGCAAAATTGAGGTTGTTAATGAATCATGAAATTCTTGCAGATATTTGGTGGTTGATTGAAGCAAACATCCAATTATTAGGTGAGTCTAATTCTTTCATTTCACACATGCCTAGAATAGATAAAAGCACTTTTGCAAAGAAATGTCATGTAAAATGAATGAAAGTCCGTCATCGATGTGTCGGATGGACTTGTAACACACAATGTTGTTCTTTATAAATGATATTTATAAACTATAAAGATAAAATACAATTTATTAAGGATGACCTGAGTAAGGAGTCTTTAAATAATCTTTTATTAACTCTTGAGATGCATCCTAGTGGAGATGTGTATCGTGCAATTCATGATTTATGACCACTATTTCATAAAGAACTTGATTGACTTAGTCTTGAGAATCTGACTAAAAAAGACCTTGTTTGCTAGTTTTTACGAAAACTGGATGAGAAGCCTATCCCCGACCTATAGAGGACATTTAAGTCGTTCTTTGATGTAAAACCAAGGAAAGATATGAGCCACAATCACAACTACCTGTACATATATATGTTTTTTCAAAAGTAAAGAAATAAAGAAATAAAGAGAGAAAAAGAAAGAGTGTGAGACTCTATTTTTTTTTTGGTAATTTGACATATGTATTAAAAGAAAATGATACAAAAAGTATAAGGGGCATATCCTAGATTTACAATGAGAACAGAAATGTAAAACAACAGATGGCTACAGGCTAGCCACCAAACAAAAACTCAGACCTAACTACATTCGTTAGGGAAACTAATACGACCAGCTAAATATCAAATGAAGAATCTATGTTATTGACCCTCCAAGCCCTTTGGATACTTTTGTTTTCATCTGTTGGCGGAACGTTCCTCATCAAATCAAGCTTATCACGGATGATACATTCGATTTGATCAAAAACCAAATTATGAGTTCTAGAGATTCCTGCAAAGGTCCTTGCATTCCGTTCTTGCCAGATATGATACACTGTAGCTGCGAAACTGAGTTTATGAGAAAAATTGACGAAATTTTTGCCATGCCAAGTGACAGTGGCCCAACGAATCCATTCATCCCATCCTTTTGTCATTCTTGGAATATTGACTCTATCACAAATAGCCCACCAGATTGCTTTAGTATATGAGCATTCAAAGAACAAGTGGTTGTGATCTTCACTGTTGCAGAGACAGAGTGAGCATTGATTGGGACCATGTATACCAAACCAATGAAGTCTATCTTGGGTTGTGAGTTTTTGTTGTACAGCCATCCATAGAAGAAAAGAATGTCTTGGAACAACATTCTTGAACCACATAATGTCATGCCATTCCACCATTGGATGATGAAATCTTAGTTGTTCCCAAGCTACTTTGATCGAGAATTTGCGATTTGGTGAATCCAGCCAAACAATCTCATCCTTTTGCCCTATCAGAGGATTAGAATTGGGAGGAATAGCTTCTATAATGGGATGCCAGCCAATAGCTTGAGTGGTTGGAATTTTCCATTCTGAGTTATGAATGAGCATATTCACCATCGCGTTCTTTTCCATACCTGAATCATAAATGAATCTTTCACCATAAGAATCCGCGAGCGGGCTATGAGGATGCCAATTATCAAACCATAAAGAGGTTGTCATGCCATCTCCTATGATGTACTTCATCTTCGACCATGCTAAGGGTCTGAGCTTTAGAATCTTTCTCCATGCCCAAGAGCAATTCTCTACCGTCTTGATTGTCTAGAAATTCCTACCACGCAACAGATTAGATCTGATCCAAGAGCAACTCTAGCTGGCCTATGTATAGATGGTATGGTTGTCTTTCTAATTTCTCATTTATAAAATCCTCTCTTCCTTTTATTTCTACTCAACCCATACTTTCAACAAATATAGAAGTGTGTACATACACATATTTTTTTTAATAAATAAATAAAAAGAGTGTGTGAGAGAGACTTCAGCTAGCCTATATATAGGTGGTATGATTGCTTTTTTAATTTCTCATCTATAAAATACTCTCTTCCTTCCTTTCATTTTTACTCAACCCATACATTCAATAACTATAGAAGTATGTAGAAATGACAAGTTTCTCAGGTCATCATATAAAAAATATTTGTGTTTTTGGTGAATTTAGTCTTGGGAAAGAAAATGAGTTTTTAGAATGAGAAAATCATCTTGGTTAGGTGCTAGCTGAGAGAAAGATTCATTTAGTGTATGAGAGAAGTAGTATTGGGTCAATGGGATGTGTGTCAATAATTATTTTGTTAGGAGGTAGTCGAGTTTTGGCGGTCGTTCCCGAAGCTTTAGCACAAGGGGACATCATTGGAAAAACAATTGGAGATGAATTACAGATCTCCACAAGGTCTACTCAAATGAATGCAATGTTTAATCATGTTAATGCCTTCATTGCCTTACCAGGTGGTTTTGGCACATTGAAAGAGATCTTTCATATTTCCTCTTGGGCCCAACTGTACATTCACCATAAACCTATAGGTATGTTAAATATTGATGGTTATTATGATAAGTTGTTATCTTTTCTAAATCATGCTGTGGAACATGAATTTCTAACATCTTCTACACAACAAATCATAATCTCTGCTGCTACTACTGAACAATTGATTAACCAACTACAATATTTCATTCTTGTAATTGATCCCTCCATGAGTTGCATAAATTGGTTATCTACGAAAAGCCGTAAAAAGCTTAGATTAGATTTGAGTCTTCATTTGTGAATCTTTGTGTCTTTTGCTTTTATTATTGTGTTTTGTTGTTTCTTATATTTTGCTTTTATTATTGAGTTTTGTTATTTTTTATATTTGTTTAAGTGTTTTTCAGGCTTGTTAGTGTTTGTTATTGATTGATACTTAAAAGTGTATTTTTATCAAGGTTTTATATCATCATTTTGCACTTGAAGTATCAATAACTCCTTAACTAAAGCATGTTTTATAATAATATATCTAATAATATAAGATACCTTTAATTTATGGTAAATGTTCATTTTAAATGCAGGCCTATCACATAAATGAAAGGATTGATTAATGAATTTAAGAACTGAAATTGAAAGGATAAATAGATGGCTAAACTTAAAAAAGAAATGTTGGTCCACTCCAAACTGGAACACTGTTCAGTAATTGGGTCATATCTGGAGTTATAGATCTCAGATTTAGGTCTACTTTATATAGATGAAAAGGTAAGACATAGGTCTACAACTTTCATATGGAGCCCAAGATCTAAAAATGTCATTTTCAAGTCCAAATTGTTGCAACAACAAAGAAGCCCGAATTTGTCCTCCAGCCCTAGCACTGTTCAGTATTTTAGCCATATCTAGAGTTATAAAAGTCGAAATGAGCTAAATTTTTTACACAAGAAAGCTGAGACAATTTCCTACAACTCTTATCTTATTTATGTTCTTATTTTGTTTATATATTTTTCTTTCTTTCATTATGTGTAGCTAAGTTTATTATGTTAAGGTGAAAAGGTTACACTAATGGTGTAAGAATACGTACAGTATAAACTTAATATGGACTTTAATGTTTGATATTAATATATTTTATATTTGTTATCTTGTTCACTCTTTAATACTTTGATTATTAAATGACTAATCTTGATTTATGTTGTATAACATTTGGTATAACAAATGCTTGGCACTTTCATAACCCATACTGTATGGTATAACCGACGCCTAAGCTATGAAAGGAACTTGATTTGTTGTTAACATAATCATGAATGCTTGATAAAATTTACAAGTATTAGCATTAATTGAATAAGATGACTAATATAATAATGTTAACAATCTATAATCTAATTGGAACCTCCTTTGTGTGTGGTTTCCAATTGAATAACAATAGTTTATACTATACTTGTTTGACATATCATTAGTGGATCCTCTAACCTTGACATTGTTTGTTATCATTGTTTAATCGTTACATCAAATTTCCATTTGAAAGATCTCATCAATTTTTCTTCTTCTTCTTCTTCTTCTTCTTCTTTATTATTGTTATTACTAGTATTATTATTACTATTATTATTGTTGTTGTTGTTATTGTTACTATTGTTGTTGTTTATAGTTTATACAATTAACCTCTTTATGGTTCGACCCCGGTCTTACTGGGTTATTTATTACTTTGACACTCCTGCACTTGGGAGAAGACATCAATCTTTTAGTCATGTCAAGTTTTTGACGCCATTGTTGGGGAGGTAAGTTTTGTATAAATTATAATATTTATTTATTTATTTATTTTCTTTTCTTGTATTTAACTTTGTTTCTTTTTTCTTGTTTCTTCTTCTTCTTTTGTTTTTTTTTCCATTTATTCTATTTCTACATGTGCATGAGAGTGTGGTCACATACATCAAGTGGTAGACTTTATAGTGTATCCTCATCATTTTCAGAAAATATGGCCGAAGAATATTGATTAGTACTCAAAAGTTCATTTTTATCATGGTTTTATATCATCATTTTGCACTTGAAGTATCAATAACTCCTTAACTAAAGTACGTTTTATAATAATCTATCTAATAATATAAGATACTTTAATTTGCGGTAAATGTTCATTTTAAATGCAGGCTTATCACATAAATGAAAGGATTAATTGATGACTTTAAGAACTTCAATTGTAAAGGCAAAGAGATGATCAAACTTAGAAAAGAGATGTCGGTGCAATCCAAATCGAAACACTGTTTGGTAATTGGGTCATATCTGGAGCTATAAATCTCAGATTTAGGTCCAGTTTATATGGATGGAAAGGTAAGATATAGGCCTACAACTTTCTTATGGAGCCCAAGATCTGAAAAGGCCATTTAAAGTCCAAATTGTAGCAACAACAAAGAAGCCTGATTCTGTCCTCCAGCCCGACCACTGTTCAGTATTTTGGCTATATCTGGAGTTCTAGAAGTCCAAATGAGCTGACTTTTTTAACATAAGATAGCTGAGACAATTGCCTACAACTTTCATGTTTTCAAGTGTCTCCAAGTTTGACGTTATCAATGATGTTTTGGGCAGACAAGAGAAGATAACAATTGTCACCAAGTCAAGAGTTGACCACCCACTTATTAATTAGTCATCAAATCAATAGTTCCCAATTTTGGCCTAAAAAAGGAGGCATTTGCCATGCATTTAAGCATCTTGGTGTCCAGATCAAGATCATGCTCTTCTTTTCTCTCTTTGTATTTTTTGTAATGTTTATGCTTTGCTTCCATTAATATTATGTTTATGCCTTTCATTTCCTTTCCTTTACTTAGTTAACTTTTATGTTCTTATTTTGTTTATCCATTTTTCTTTCTTCCATTATGTCTAGCTAAGTTAATTATGTCAAGGTGAAAAGGTTACACTAATGGTGTAAGAATAAGTATACTGTAAACTTAATATAGACTTTAATGTTTGATACTAACACATGTTTTATATTTGTTATCTTGTTTACTTTTTAATACTTTGCTTGTGAAATGACTAATCTTGATTTATGTTGTATAACACTTGGTACAACAAATGCTTGGCACTTTCATAGCCCATACTGTATGGTATAACCGACACCTGAGCTATGAAAGAAACTTGATTTGTTGTTAACATGAGTTATAATCATGAATGCTTGACAAGATTTACAAGTATTAGCATTAATCGAATAAGATGACTAATGTAATCATGTTAACAATTTACAATCTGATTGGAACCTCCTTTACGTGCGGTTTCCAATTGAATAATAAGAGTTTATATTATACTTGTTTGACATACCATTAGTGGAACCTCTAACCTTGAAATTTGTTATTATCATTGTTAATCCTTACTTTAATATTTCATCTCAAAGTTCTCATCTTCTTCTTCTTCTTTATTGTTGTTGTTGTTGTTGTTGTTGTTGTTATTATTATTATTGTTGTTGTTGTTGTATTATTGTTATTTATAATTTGTACAATAATCTCCCCGTGGTTCGACCCCAGTCTTGCCAGGTTATTTATTAGTTCGACACTCCTGCACTTGGGAGAAGACATCAATCTTTTCGTCCTGTCAAATATCAATCACTTCATAATGAGAATAATGAAAATAATCGTGCTAGAACACTTATAGACCACATGAATCCCATAAGAACAAGTGCACCATCATGCATAGTTTTTTTCCTCTTGATGCATCTCATTTTAATTTTAAGCTAGACATTATTCAACTTTTACCTTCTTTTCATGCCTTAGATTTGGAAAATCCATACTTGCATTTAAGAAAATTTCAGGAGGTCTGTAACACATATAATAATTTAAATTGCAGCATGTACACCATTAGATTAAAGCTTTTTTCTTTTTCATTAAAAGATAAAGCTAAAACATGAATACAAAATTTGAGACCAGGATCCATTCATGCTTAGGATGAAATGAAACAACAGTTTTTAAAGATGTTTTTCCCATCTCAGATAACAAACTCTTTCAAAAGACAAATCACTACTTTCACTCAAAAACCAGGAAAAACATTTTACCAATGTTGGGATAGGTATCAAGACTTCCTTAGTACTTGCCCTCATCATGGTTTTGAAACATGAAGATTGGTTTCATATTTTTATGAAGGGTTAACACCAAAAGATAGGCAAATGGTTAAATTGATGTGCAATGAAACTTTTGAAGATAAAGACCCTGATGAAGCAATGAAGTACTTAGACTTGTTAGTTGAAAATGCTCAAAATTAGGACACCACAAGTACTTATAAGGTACCGAGTAAAACTCAACCTCATACATCTAGTGGAGGTATGTACAACCTTAGGGAAGATCATGACCTTCAAACCAAGTTTGCATCTTTAGCTAGAAAAGTCGAGGCACTAGAATTAAAAATGAGTGGTCAATTAAAATCGTTTGAAAACATTGCATGTCAAATATGTGAAACAAATAAACACTCAACCAATAAGTGTCCAACCTTGCCTTCTTTTAAGGAATGTCTCTATGAACAAGCTCATGCTTTAAACAATTTTCAAACGGCCAACCACAACCCATACCCACAAACATACAACCTTGGTTGGAGAAATCACCCAAATTTTAGTTGGAAGAGTGAGAACAACAATGCACAAACTTCACAACCACCATTTCAAGCACACCACAATTTTTAAAATTCTCATGGATATGCACCTCCTTATGCTCCATCTCCTAGAAGAAATCTTGATGAAATATTACATGCATTCATTGAAAAGCAAGAGACAATCGATACTCAACTTGCTCAAAACATGACAGATTTTAAAGATACTCTTGGAAAATTGACATCTGCTCTTAGTTTTCAAGAGAAAGGTAAGTTTCCATCTCAAGCACAACAAAATCCCAAGGGGCAATACAATGTAAGTGCAAGTAGTTTCGGAAGCCAACACATGGATCAAGTCAAATCAGTCACTACTCTTCGCACTGGTAAGGTTATTGAAAAACCCTCTCTTGAACCTTATGAGAAATATGATGAGTTTTTTTTTTTGGTAATTAAGAAAGATGAAAGATGATGAGTCAATCTCTAAGGGTAAGGAAGGGGTTGAATCTAAAAATTGCAAAGAATGAGTCAATGTCTAAGGGTAAGAAAGGGGTTGAATCTGAAAAATTGCAAAGAAAAGGCTGATTCTCTACTAGCACCTCCATTTCCTCAAGTCATGACCAAACAAAGGAAAGTCAATCACAACTCTAAAATCTTTGAAATTTTCAAAAAGGTAAGAATCAATATACCTTTGCAGGATGCTATTAAACAAGTTCCTTCGTATGCTAAATTTTTCAAAGATCTATGCACTGTGAAGAGGAAATTGAATGTGAAAAAGAAAGTCTTTCCAGCCAAACAAGTAAGTGTTATTCTTCAAAACAATAATGCTTTGAAATATAAAGATCCTGGTTATCCTATAATTTCTTGCTTTATTGTAGAGCATAAAATTAAAAGAGGAGTTGATCGTGGTGCTAGTGTGAATTTGCTTCTATATTCAGTTTTTCAGAGGCTCAATCTAGGTGAGTTAAAACCAACTTCTATAACTCTTTTACTTGTTGATAGATTGCTTGACCGCTTTTTATGATCGGCTTATTTTAACTCGCA
>SRLM01001405.1:0-68873 GCA_015708895.1 Populus ilicifolia | reverse complement strand
AACCATGATAAAAATGCACTTTTGAGTACTAATCAATTAACATCTGCTTTTAGTTTCCAAGAGAAAGATAAGTTTCCATCTTATCCATAAGAAAATTTCAAGAGGTAATACAATGCAAATGTAAGTAGTTCTAGAAGCCAACATATGAATCAAGTCAAATCAGTCACTACTCTTCATAGTGGTAAGGTTATAACCCACTTTTGAACCTTGTGAGAAAGATGATGAGTCAATCTCTAAGGGTAAGGAAGGGGTTAAATATGAAATTTGCAAAGAAAAGACTGATTCCCCACCAGCACTTCCATTTTCTTAAGTCATAACCAAACAAAGAAAAATCAATAACAACTCCGAAATCTTTAAAACTTCTAAACAAGTAAGGATCAATGTACCTTTGTTAGATGCTATAAAACAAGTTCCTTCCTATGCTAAATTTTTTAAAGATTTATGCATTGTAAAAAAAAAACTAAATGTGAAAAAGAAAGTCTTTTTAACCAAACAAGTAAGTGTCATTCTTTAGAATAATAATGCTTTGAAATATAAAGATTTTGGTTATCCTATAATTTTTTGCTTTTTAGAGAACATAAAATTAAAAAAGCTTTACTTGATCTTGGAGCTAGTGTGAATTTACTTCCATATTTAGTTTTTCAAAGTCTCAATCTAGGTGAGTTAAAAACAATTTCTATAACTCTCTTACTTGTTAATAAATTTGTAAAAATGCCTAGAGGAATAGTTAAAGATGTTTAGTACAAGTCAATAAATTCATTTATCCTGTGGATTTTATTGTCTTGGACACACAACCTGTTGAAGCATGTAATTCATTTCTTGTTATTTTAGGATGTTTGTTTCTTGCAACTTCTAATGCATTAATTAATTGTAGAAATGGATTGATAAAGTTATCATTTGAAAATATGACATTGGAGATGAATATTTTCAATATTTGTAAGCAACTTGGAGATGATAATGAATTACAAGAAATAGATCATATTGAGGAATTAATTTATGATCAACTTAAATCTACTTTAAGTGAAAATGAGTTAGATGAATTTAAAGATGTGGAAATGAATTATTCTTAGAAAGAAATCACAGATGAAAAAGGCATAAAAAATATTGATGCAAATCTTTTGTCAAAAGTGATAATAGATTCGACATCTGACATCACACTAATTAATGATTACTTTCATGACGAAGCTTTACTTTCTCTTAGTCCAATGCTTTGGTATGATAAAAATATCAATTTTCTTGCTTCAGGAGATTTTCCAGGTCATTGGAGTACCCAAGATAAAGAAACGTTTTTAAAGAAGTGAAGAACTTTTATCGGGATGACCCTAATTTATTCAAATATTGTCTTGATAAAATATTTCAAAGTTGCATTCCTGACAATGAGGTAAGTAGTGTCATTAAACTTTGTTATTCTGAAGCATATGAGAGTCATTTCTCGTAAAACAAATATACGGTAATCTTTCAAAATGGATTTTATTAGTCCACCATGTTCAAGGACATGCATGCATTCTACAAAACTTGTGAAAATTGTGAAAAAGTCGATACTAGTAAAAAAAATTATTTTATAATTCTCGACTCTATTTATTCTCTAAAGAGTTAAGATCAAGATGGAGCAGTCCATTTATTAAGAAACATGAGTATCCCTATGGGGCCTTTGATATTGAAAATCCAAAAAATGACAATGTTATTAAGATAAATAAACTTTGTTTGAAAGCTTACTTTGATAATTTTTCTAATGAAAATGAATCCACTAGTTTGAATGATCCTATAGATAAATGTTGATTATTTTGTTTTTCTAACATTGTTTTTGTGTTTTGTTTTTATTCTTTGTGACTCTTAGTTTGTTAGTCTCTCTTATCTCGGTTAAATGGCGAACAATGATATTCCTTGACTTAAATCGGTTCTTTCAGTTTTCTATAATAACTGATATATGTGTATATATTTGTTCAATTCCTTATTCTTTCTCTTTTTTTCACATCTTTTTTTCACTTCTCATCTTAAAAAATGGACACCACTCTTGAAAAATTAAAAAAGTATATTCCTACTTTGCCTTAAAATAGGATTACAAAAATTTACCGAGCTAGGTGTGCAAAATTAAGGTTATTAATGAACCATGGAATTCCTGAAGAGATTTGCTGGTTAATTAAAGCAAAGGTCTGATTATTATATGAGTCTTTCAATTCTTTCATTTCACACATGCCTAGAACAGGTCAAAGCACTTTTGCAAAGAAAAGTCATGCAAAACGACTGAAAGTCTGCCATCGATATGCTAGATGGACTTGTAATGCACAATGTTATTTTTTTGGAATGGTATATGTAAACCATTAAGATAAAATACTATTCATTAAAGATGGCTTGAGTAAGGGGTTTTTAGATAATCTTATATTGACTCTTGAGACACATCCTAGTAGAGATGTGCATCGTGCAATTCATGATTTATGACCACTAATCTATAAAGAACATGCTCAACATAGTCTTAGGAATCTCAATAAAAAAGACCTTGTTTGCCGATTTTTAGGAAAACTAGATAGGAAGCCTATCTCCGACCCATAAAGAGTGTTTAAGCTATCTTGGATGTAAAATCAAGGGAAGATGTGAGTCATAATCACAATTATAATTTAAGTCTTAGATTGTAAAAACTTGTGTCTTTTGGTTTTATTAATAACATAATATTTGAGTTTTGTTGATTCTTATATTTGTTTAAGTGTATTTCAAGTTTATTAGTGTTCGGTGTTTCAGGTGATGTCTTCTATACTTTATCTTTATACCTTAGGACATTGAGGACAATGTCTCATTTTGATCGGGGGTATATGCAAAATTATTATTATTAGAATGACAGAGTAAATGAGTTCTTTTATTAAAGTAACTCTTCAGAAGCATTTTAGTAACCATTTTTAACAAGATCTATAATAATACTTCTTAAAATATTCAGGATTACAAACTCTTATATTCTTATCACTTAATTCTACTCATATGCTCATTTAATATATATTCTTAAACCTTAATTTTCACTTACACACTTTAACATATGATTGTGGGTTGCACATTGGATTATTACATTATTTATGTTATTTTGTTAAAGATAACAACTAAGGGAAAAGGATAATATATAATTTGAAAAATAGAAAAAAAAAAGAAAAAAGAAAAGAAATGATGATAATAAAAACATAGATAAGTTTGGTTTCATAGCCTCCCTAACCTAAACAATTAAGTCCAAAGGGGTGTTCTAACACCTGATACCTTAAAGTCAACTGACTTGGGAGCTATTGGCTCAACGCTTGTTACATGGGTTGAGAAGAAAAGCTTAAGGGAATCAAACATTGCATTATCTATATATTAGTATCTGCAACCCGAGTTACTAAGCTCGTAGGAGTGTCTCAACACTTAATGCCCTAAGACCAACTAATCTGGGAATCATTAGTTAAAAGCTTCTTACATGGGTTAAAGATGTATTATGTTTTAAGTTACATGTATATATATTTTAAAAAAAAATCTCAACCCAAGGAAATTAACCTTAAACATTAGAACAAGAATTTTGTTTTCTTTCAAATAGAGCCCTATAACTATGTGTTGATTTATTAAGCATAAAAGAAAGGTTTATTAATATCTTATTTAAGAAGTATTGAGTAGATATATAAATTTAATGAGAGTTTGTATATCTAGATAGATTAATGGAAGTTGGATGTTGAAACCTTACTTTGTGGAACTTGCAGACTATTTTTCTAACACTTGGATTGCTAGGGACTAATAATAAACTAGTTGGGGGTGTAATTAATACTTAAAAGTGTATTTTTATCAAGGTTTTATATCATCATTTTGCATTTAAAGTATTAATAACTCCTTAACTAAAACATGTTTTATAATAACATATCTAATAATATAAGATACCTTTAATTTATGGTAAATATTTATTTTAAATACAGGCATATCACATAAATGAAAGGATTGATTGGTGAGTTTAAGAATTGAAGTTGTAAGGAAAGAGATAGTCAAACTTAGAAAAGAGATGCTGGTGCAGCCTAGAATACTGTTCGGTAATTAGATCATATCTGGAGTTGTAGATCTTAGATTTAGGTGTACTATATATGGATAGAAAGGTAAGACATAGGCCTATAACTTTCATATAGAGCCTAAGATTTAAAAAGGCAATTTTCATGTCCAAATTGTAGCAACAACAAAGAAGTCTGAATTTGTCCTGCTGCCCTAAATACTATTTAGTGTTTGGCCCATATCTGGAGTTCAAGGAATCCAAATGACTTCTATTTTTTTTTTATGGAAAGATAAGATAATTTTCTACAACTTTCATGTTTTTAAGTGGTTCAATTCTGACGTTATCAATGATGTTTTTGGTAGACAAAAAAAGATAAGAATTGCCATGAAGTCAAGAGTTGGTCACTCACTCATAAATTAGTCATCAAATCAATAGTTTCTAAATTTAGCCTATAAAAGGAGACATTTGTCATGCATTTAGGTATCTTGGTCTCCAGATCAAGATTATGCTCTTGCTTTCTCTCTTTGTATTTTTATAATGCCTAAGTTTTGCTTTCATTAATATCTTGCTCATGCCTTTCATTTCCTTTCTTTTACTTAGTTAACTTTTATCTTATTTATGTTCTTATTTTATTTATTTATTTTTCTTTCTTTCATTATGTTTAGTTAAGTTTATTATGTCAAGGTGAAAAGGTTACACTAATGATGTAATAATAAGTATAGTGTAAACTTAACATGAACTTTAATGTTTTATACTAACATGTTTTGTATTTGTTATCTTGTTCACTCTTTAGTACTTTACTTATTAAATGATTAATTTAAATTTATGTTGTATAACACTTGGTACAACAAATATTTGGCACTTTCATAACCATATTATATGATATAATCGACACCTATGCTATGAAAGAAACTTGATTTGTTGTTAATATAAGTTATAATTATGAATAGCTGATAACATTTACAAGTACTAGCATTATTCAAATAAGATAACTACTGTAATCATGTTAATAATTTATAACCTAATTGGAACATCCTTTGTGTGTGACATACCATTAGTGGATCCTCTAACCTTGACATTTGTTGTTATTATTGTTTAATCCTAATATTGATCTTCAATCTCAAAGTTCTCATCAACTTCTTTTTCTTTATTATTATTATTATTATTATTATTATTATTATTATTATTATTATTATTAGTACTACTACTACTACTGTTGTTGTTGTTTATAATTTATATAATTAATCTCCCTGTGGTTCGATCCTGGTTTTACCAAGTTATTTATTACTTTAACATCCTTACACTTGGGAGAATATATCAATCTTTTGGTCGTGTCAAGTTTTTAGCGTCGTTGCCGGAGAGGTAAGTTGTACAAATTATAATATTTATTTTATTTTCTCTTTTCACTGTTCTTGTATATAACTTTGTTTCTTTACGCTTGTTTCTTCTTCTTTTTTTTCTTCTTCCTTTTATTTTATTCTTACACGTGCATGAGAGTGGTCACATATATTGAGTGGTAGACTTTGTAGAGTATCCTTATCATTTTTAGAAAATATGGCCAAAAAAGATAATCAATCACTTCATAATAAAAATAATGAGAATAACCATGTTAGAACACTTAGAAATCACATGAATCTCATGAGAACAAGTGCACCATCATGCATAACTTTTCCTCCTAATGCATCTCATTTTAATTTTAAGCCAAACATTATTCAACTTTTACCTTCTTTTTATGGCTTAGATTTAGAAAATTTATACTTGTATTTAAAGGAATTTGGGGAGGCCTGTAACACCTATAATGACATAAATTGTAGCACGAATACCATCAGATTAAAGCTTTTCTTCTTTTTTATTAAAAGATAAAGCTAAAACATGTCTATAAAATTTGAGACCATGACCCATTTGTGCTTGGATGAAATGCAACAACACTTTTTAAAGAAGTTTTTTTCCTTCTCATAGAACAAACACTTTTGAAAGACAAATTATCACTTTCACTTAAAAATCAAGAGAAACATTTTACTAATGTTGGGATAGATATTGAGACTTTCTTGCCCTCATCATGGTTTTGAAATATAGAGATTAGTTTTATATTTTTATGATGGGTTAACATCTAGAGATAGGTAAATGGTTGAATTGATGTGCAATAGAATTTTTGAAGATAAATACCTTGATAAGGTAATGGAGTACTTAGATTTGTTAGCTGAAAATGCTCAAAATTAGGACATTGCAGGTACTTATGAGGCACTGAGTAAAACTCAACCTCATAAGAGGTATGTACAACTTTAGGGAAAATCATGACCTTTAAGCCAAGTTTGCATCTTTAGCTAGAAAAGTTGAGGCACTAGAATTGAAAAAGAGTGGTCAATTAAAATATGTTTAAAATATTATGTATCAAATCTGTAAAACCAATAAACATTCAACCAATGACTATCCAACCTTGCTTTCTTTTAAGGAATGTCTCTATGATCAAACATATGCTTTAAACAATTTTCAAAGGCCCAACATAACCCATACTTACAAACATACAACCTTGGTTGAAGAAATCACCTAAATTTCAGTTGAAAGAGTGATTCACAAACTTCACAACCACTATTTTAAGCATATCATAATTTTTAAAATTCTTATAGATATGTACCTTCTTATGCTCTCCCTCTTAGAAGAAATATTGAGAAAACATTACATGCATTCATTAAAAAACAAGAGACAATCAATATTCAACTTGCTCAAAGCATGACAGATTTAAAAGATAATCTTACAAAATTAACATCTACTCTAAATTTCCAAGAGAAAGGTAATTTTCCATCTCAACTATAATAAAATCTCAACGGGCAATAGAATACAAATGCAAGTAGTTCCGAAAGCCAACATATAGATCAAGTCAAATCAGTCACTACTCTCTGTAGTGGTAAGGTTATTGAAAAACCCACTCTTGAACCTTATGAGAAAGATGATGAGTCAATCTTTAAGGGTAATAAAGGGATTAAATATGAAAATTATAAAGAAAAGGTTGATTCCCCGCCAGCACTTCTATTTCCTCATGTTATGACCAAACAAAGAAAAGTTAATCATAATACTAAAATCCTTGAAACTTTCATATAGAGCCCAAGATTTAAAAAGGTCATTTTCAAGTTTAAATTGTAGTAACAACAAAGAAGTCTGAATCTGTTCTGTAGCCTGAAAACCGTTTAGTGTTTGGCCTATATTTGGAGTTTTAAAAGTCCAATTGACTTCTATTTTTTTCTGAAAAGCTATGACATTTCCTACAACTGTCATGTTTTCAAATAGTTCTAATTCTAACATTATCAATGATGTTTTGGATAAACAAGAGAAAATAAGGATTGTTATCAAGTCAAGAGTTGGCTACTCACTTATCAATTAATCATTAAATCAATAGTTCCTAATTTCGGCATATAAAAGGAGGCATTTGTCATGCATTTAGGCATTTGTCATGCATTTAGGCATTTTGGTCTTTAGATCAAAATCATGCTTTTGCTTTCTCTCTTTGTATTTTTGTAATGCTTAAGTTCTACTTTCATTAATATCTTGTTCTTGCCTTTCATTTCATTTCATTTCCTTTACGTAGTTAACTTTTATTTTATTTATGTTCTTATTTTGTTTATTTATTTTTCTTTCTTTTATTATGTTTAGTAAGTTTTATTATGTCACGATGAAAAGGTTACACTAATAGTGTAAGAATAAGTATAGTGTAAACTTAACATGGACTTTAATGTTTGATACTGAGATGTTTTGTATTTGTTATCTTGTTCACTCTTTAATACTTTACTTGTTAAATGACTAATCTAGATTTATATTATACAAGACTTGGTGCAACAAATGCTTGGCACTTTTATAGCTCATATTATATGATATAACAAACACTTATGCTATAAAAGAAATTTGATTTGTTGTTAACATAAGTTATAATCATGAATGTCTAACAACATTTACAAGTATTAGCATTATTCAAATAAGATAATTAATATAATCATATTAATAATTTATAACCTGATTGGAACCTCCTTTGTGTATAGTTTTTAATTGAATAATAAGAGTTTATATTATGCTTGTTTGACATATCATTAGTAGATCCTCTAATCTTGATAGTTGTTGTTATTATTATTTAATCCTTATATTCATCTTTCATCTCAAAGTTCTCATTAACTTTTTCTTTTTCTTTTTTACTATTACTATTAATATTACTATTACTATTGTTGTTGTTGTAGTTTATAATTTATATAATTAACCTCCTTATGGTTCAACTATAGTCTTACCAGATTATTTATTATTTCGACACTCCTGCACTTGGAAGAAGACATCAATATTTTGGTTGTGTCAATAATCTTCATGAAAGTTCTAGAAAATTGTCTTAGCTTTCCAACAAAAAAAATAAAAGACAGTGCATTTGGACTTCTATAACTCAAGATATAGGTTGAACGCTGAACAGTGTCTGGATTGTTGAACTAATTCCAACTTCTCCATTTTTGCTATATTTGAACTTGAAAGGGACCTTTTTGAATATTAGAATCTTTATAAAAATTTTAAGCTTATATCTTGACTTTTCATCCATAAAGACCAAGCCTATATCCAAGTTCTATAGTTTCAATTATGATTTAATAACCGAATAGTATTTTAGTTTGGACTAAACCAGCATCTCTTTTTTAAGTCTTGCCCTATGTTTTCTTTCTCAATTTCAATAGTTAAACTCATCAATCAATTAATTAATCCTTTTATTATATATAATAGACCTGCATTTAAGATAAACTTTTACTATAAATTAAAGGTATCTTATAGTATGAGACATAAATACAAAATGATGATATAAAATCCTAATAAACATGCACTTTTAAGTATTAATCATGTCTTCAAGATTTTTTCTATTTTTTTTACTTTTTTATTTATCCTTTCTCTTCACAAATTACGAGGAGAGAGGAAAGATAAAAAAACAAAGAAATGAAAAAAGACCCCAAAGGAACATCAAAGTTCTGATAATAATATCATCAATACCATTAAAAATATTTTGATAAAATAAATCTAATTATATTAAAAAAAATCATCAACAATTATTAGAGTGTGTTAAATAAACTGTTTAAAGATAAAGAAGCCCCAACAATGCTTTATATGACCCATTTCAATTATTATCTTGTAACCTTTGTATTATTATTAAATTTATTTTGTTAATATCTTTTCAATAATAAAAATAACAATGTTAAGGTATCTTCATTATTATTTTTTTCTTCCTTTATCTCTCTTTTTATTTCCTCTCTTCTCTCTCTCTTGTAAATTATATCAATTTATTTTTAAAATCGAAGAGAATCACGGTAACATTTATGTCTCATAAATTTTATTGTTTTTCTAAATATTTAATACGTTATGTTATTTTTTTTTAATGAAAAAAAAAACACGCTCGGGTACTCGGCAGCAGATGAGCATGCATTTTATTAATGTAAATCAGATATAGCTCAGACATCACTGTCTGCCATGAGCCCACAGACACGTTAATGGAGATTTGACTTATTCACAACTGATATGATATGAGGAGTATTCTTCTGCATATCCATTTGGTATCGAGAAGCCACCTCGCTTATACAACCACCAATACTTATATTTCCTTTGGTCATAGCACAAGAATCTTAATTCCCTCTTGCAACTTCAGTTCTGTATTTCTGTTGTGGATGTACTGCGTATGTGGCATACGTGGAGCAGAGCCCTTCATTTCCATCAATGGATGTCTCCAGCTTACAATCTCGGTATCTTTCTTTTTGTTTGGTTTCCTTTTACTTCCTCCATGCCTATCTCTGTCTATTTGCTTTAATGACTTTTGTGTAGCCTTGGGGGTTGGGGGTCAAGTTTTCGTATCATATATATGGTTATATGGAGTTGTTGAAAAGAAGAAAAGAAGATACTGGCAAATTCTTGGCCAGAGAATTGAGTTCTGATCGATTTCGAGCTAATTTATGTCAACAAAAGTTTGAAATTTAGCAGGAGTGTGTTCCTTTGTGGATACCCACAAGAACGAAAACAAAAAAAAATCATTTATATCTTCTTCTTTTTTTAATTCCAAGTTTAATATCTTTGCATAATAAACCACTATTATAAAGCGTACCCTTCCTTTATTCTTTTTCCGCCCGGTGTCCTATTAAGTCCATTATGGAAAGTTAATTTGTTAGCGGTGTCCAGCAAAATTTGATCTTCCTCTGCTGCCTTTGATGCAATAATCTAGTCTAATATGGTCGAAACTTAATTCACGAGTAGTTTGTAAGCTTAAAAAAATTTAAATTTCATTACTACATCTATGAAACTCTTTTGTGTGGACATGCAACCTCCCATCAGTTAATGGTCCGAAGGGTTTGATGGCTTGATGGACGGCTTGGTGCCCGGCTCTTTTGTTCATAAGGTCTTTATTGTTGACCTTTATTGTTTTCTACTTGTCTTTTTGGTTCCAGGTACCTTGATTCTTGCAAGAAGCATGAAGTGCTACCCAACTCTGCAGTTTTGTCATGGTTTTATAAGGTCTTTTAATAAATTTGCACTCATTTTCTATTGTTGTTCCTCTGAATATTCTTATTTCTTAAAAGTTCTTATATGAGATTTTACTTTGATCTGCCTTTACCTTTCGATGTTACTTGACACTTTGAGATAATATAGTTAAAATCTATGGCTTTCTAGTTTATCAATGAAAGATACTAGAAAATAAGCAAATTGTAGATGGCTGTGAAAAGTTTCCAGCGGCTGGAATATTTTGATTTCAGTGTTTGCATCACCTAAGAAGTGCACTCTCCAGAAGTAATAGAAGCCAGTGAAGATTGGAAAAGAATAGCAATGTGCACTAACTAGATAGTGGGCTACAGACGAAAATGGTGCAGAAATGTTGCCTAAGGACTGCAACTGCAATGATAATTCTGTTGCTACATGGTGATACCAGCTAGACTTTTCTGTATTCTGTAATTATAAGCTCAGTAATGTAGTAATCCAATATAATATAACTGCACTCCTCTGCAAGCACTAGCTAAGCCTATCGTGTTCTGAAGCTGTTCTCAGAATAATTTAACTTTGTCCTTAAAACTAAAGCAGCTCTGCTTGATTTGTATGTTTTAGAAATAATTTGCCGGCATGAGTTGAAGATGTTCAATCGAAGAGAATATCATCCATCAGTTTAGCAGAAATATTTTGCTAGTAATAAGACCAGTTCTTAGAGGAAGTAGGTTGTTGAAAACTTCTTTATTCACAAGTCTTTGTTCATCTGAACATTCAGAGTTGACGATTGATGTAGAATATGGTAGTCACACGTTAAAGTACAAGGCCTTTATTAACCTTTTAAGGACTTGTATGTAACTGAATCTAATGTTGTTTTTCTAAATGCTTGAATAATGTATCTTTTTCTTGTTAAGGAATTAGCAATGAAACCAATCTTACATCGATCCTGAAACATTATCAATGTAGTCTGCTATAATGCCTGTATGGATGAACTAATATAACTACAACCATTTGATTAGCTTAGTACATGTTGAAAAGGATGGCTCTGTATAACAATCCACTCGATACTATACTTCTTTCAGACCACTTCTCTGGCATTCGTGTACCGACCTTTTGCTGATTGTTAGTTTACAATTGATTTGTGGTGCTTCTACAATAGATCAATCATCTTCTCATAAATGAATGAAAGAACTTGTGGCTCATGTTGTGTGCTCACATTTTAAAGAATAACATTTGCATCCTACTGAGCGATGCTAGAATTTTACACCTTAAATTTTTGACTTCTCAAGCCTGTAGATATATGCTTCAATAATTTTTGTGAACTCATGCTTTTTTAGCATTGAAGGCACCAGACACTTGAATTACAATTTTTCTTTTCATTATATAGGCTGAAATCCAGAAGTCCGAACAAGAGAAGTGCAGCATTAAGTTCTTTCTGAATCAGCTATGTGATGCTGATATTTATCCCCTGATTGATGTGTTCCTGGCAATAGACTCTTCTGATGTTGATGCAGTCGACATACTTCATGAATCGCCTTGTAATTTCAATGAAGAATATGTTATGCCTTTGTTGCAGACTATCAATCTGAAACTCCGAGTAGTTGATCTCCATGACATGTCCCCAGAAGAGAACTTTTTGCAGTTAGTATCATCACCTTCCTATGCCTCACTTTTGAATAATTTTTTCTAGGATAATTTGCCTTTTTAGTTTTCTATCATTTCACTTCATTATCTATCACTAAGTTTCATTTAATTTTTAGAGTTTTCCCTTCTTGAGTTTAAAAAAGGTGGTGGGGGGAAGAAATTTGATGTTGAGGCATGAAGCTCTCATAACTTATTTTAAAATTTTGATGTAAAATCACTGTAATTGGAAAATTCCACTCTCCAGTTTATGTTGGCCTTTGAAAAGAATATAACGATGGAAACAAGACTATGGATGCTGGAGAATAATATGAATGCAAGAAGAGAGTGCACTTTGGACCAATTTAATGGGAGAAATTCAGTTTGAATTCTTAAAAGTAGAGGGAAAAAAGCAGCAGATCTCGCTTTCATGTGGAAATTTTCAGTCTATAAGAAGTAGTGCAAAGGGGGAAAGGTTTAAGAATTTGGGCTGGCAGATTTGTCTGGGAATTTGCCATTTTATGTCCTAAATTGATAGAATAGATATACTGATAATGGAAACTACACTTGGTGAGTAGATAAATTGGTGTAATGGTAAACCCTAGTTTTGCCAAGCGCTCAAATGTCATGTTAAGTCTTGTCAGTATTCCCTGAATGTGGAAATGCTAAAGGTCCAGACTTTGGTTGAAATCAGGACCAAGCAACAGTGGCGGTACACAACAACTTTTTCGAGGGCGGTTGAAAAAAATCTATATTTTAATTTTTATAGAAGGACTTTTTTGAATGATGTAACTATGAGGAGCAAAGCTATAATATCCTAGGGAAATTTTCTTAGGTTAGGGAGGGTCCTAGCTGCTCTGGGCCCTTCGAAGGGATATCCACTGGCCACCATAATTATTTAATCTGTTTCTTGGTGCATTTGCATTACTTAATTTAGTTTGTTGTAATATATGCTTCTTGTTCGTCATCTTATGCATGGAAATGACATGCATGGCTAATCAACTCTACTTGAGGAGGGTGAAGTTTCATCATCCTTGTATGTGTGGTACTCTACATTTATTTACGTTTCAACATCCTGTAATTTGGGATCTTTCCAGGGATTTGTGCCATCATGGCCTAGCGTGTCATATTCTAAACATGAGGTCTACTCGTATCCAAAAGCTCAACATGGCTGGAACGTTTATGCAACTACACACCTTGAATTTGGATTTTTGCACTTCAATTGGTAGTTTGGATAAAGACTGTTTTTCTTGCATGCCACGTCTGATGCGTCTCTCAATGTGTGAGACTAGGGTAGCAAATCTCTGGACAACCACTGCTGCTCTATCAAAACTTCCTTCCTTACTAGAACTACGGTTCCAAAATTGCTTATGTTGCAAGGATACTGGACCATGTCCTGCATCATTTGGTGACAAATCAAGAATTGCATTTGAGAAACTTGGTTCAGCACCATCTATCAGCATTAGAGATGCTACATTTCAAGGTTTCCATGCTAAAGAGAATTGCGGGGACTTACTTTCTCTCGCAGGTTCAGCTTTGATCAATGAAGGGTCTGGAAAATTTGATAATTTATTGCATATCAGTGAAGTTGAAATGTCAAGCTGTCTTCAGAGAGTAGGTTCAATAGAAATATCATCTGATTTCCCACCCAATTTGAATGGACTATCAAATTTGGAAAACAAGGTAAGAGGATCTGCTGGTTAGGAAGGGAAAATTTTAAATTATTGAGTGCCGTGATGAGGTTTTTTTTAGTTGGTCTAACAGGTCTCTTTTTTGCGGATTATAGATTACAGACAAAGAGGAGATCCTTGCAAGAGCACATATGTGGGACTTGAAGAATGGCCGCCCTACCCCATTAAAGAACTATATTTCACATCATCCTTCACCCATTTGCTTTGAGAAACATTATAGGGAATACATGGTTGCTTTGTTGCCTCGTTTGGAGGTTTTAGATAACTTTTCCATTACAAAGATGGACAGAGAAATGGGAAGAACTATTTTTTCAAAATACTATGAGTACTTACCATATAAACGACAGAACAAACAAAGTGTTGTTACTGTTCTGCAGAAGCGTGAGATGGGAACAACGGGTGCTTCCTGGCCAAATTTCTCAGAGTTCAAGCAATCATGCCATTATGGAAAGAGTCCATGTCACTTCTCAAGGTCTCTTACTGCTGCCAAACTTGGGTCTGCTGCATGGCCTTTGTTGCATCCTTTGCAAACCTTTAGTATATATAAAGAAGGAAGTAAGAGGCTTCGTGCAAGGCAGTTTGAATACCATCCATCTGATTCTCGTCTGATGGTTTTTGGAACTCTTGATGGTGAAGTTGTTGTAATCAATCATGAAAGTGGGAAGCTAGTTGGTTATGTTCCATCTGCTAACAACATGAGCAGCGTTTTGGGTCTCTGTTGGCTCAAGAAGTATCCTTCAAAGGTATGCGTTACCAATAAATTACTTGTTGCAACATCTTAACTTTTTCGTTATTATCTAGATTGTGAAATCATCTTACATTTTGATTCTCATAAATGTGGCAGTTGCTGATCAACTTTTATGTGTGTTAGCAGCTGCTTGCTGGTTCTGATAATGGTTGCTTGAAGTTGTTTGACATCTGTCATATACCGCCAATAGTCGGTGATGTAAATTGCAGTGCTGGTGTGGTCACTTTTGATGACTTTGACCAATTGACTTCTGTTCATGTCAATTCTGGAGATGATCAGTTTTTGGCTAGCGGGTACTCAAAAGATGTTGCTCTATATGACATCTTTAGTGGAAAACGTTTACAACTATATACTAATTTGCATCGAGAACCCATTAATGTTGTGAAATTTGCACACCATTCCCCCTTCTTGTTTGCAACTTCCTCATTTGACCATGATGTCAAGCTGTGGGATTTGAGACAGAAACCACAGTGGCCATGCTATACAGCATCAAGCTCAAGTGGAAATGTGATGGTTTGCTTTTCCCCAGATGATCGCTATCTGCTTGTATCAGCTGTTGATAATGAGGTATTCCTTGTTAGATTATGTATATACTCAAGTGATATTGGAGAAACTACTAACTATTTCTAAATTTCTGGTCACATGATTGTGTTTGGTTTTTGAACTTGAAACACAGACTAGAGAGAAAAGTTGGAGCGGAAATTTCTAGTCTTTCACTTCTGTTTGTCCACTTGCAGGTTACATAACTGATATATCTAGAGAGAGCTAGGTTACCTAATCTGACTTGCTACTAACTTGTACAAAATCTAATCTCATGCAATATATTAGTCTTCATACATATGACATTGTATATCAGATTAGCTCCCAAAATACAAGTATGTAATACTTGCATGCATACAGTACACATCAAAAAATATACTAAAGAGTATTTAGAAAAAGTTTCATTATTCTAACAGAGTGAATATGGGTTCCATGGTTCTTGAAAGGGTTTGTTCGAATTCGCATGGTCCTCAACAAAATCTTCCAATTTGACCTGACCGTTTGACCCATCTCACTTTAGATGTCACCAATGTATCATCAAATGCAAGATGCTGCTTTAGGTTTCACGATGTCCTTTTTCTCCCTCTATCTGACAATAATGAACTTGTTTTTTCTGGTGTCAGGTCAAGCAACTTCTGGCAGTAGATGGGAGGCTTCACATGGATTTTAAGATAACTTCAACAGGAAGTGCTCATAACTATACCCGCTCCTACTACATTAATGGAAGTGACTACATCATTAGTGGAAGTTGTGATGAAAATGTTGTTCGAATCTGCTGTACTCAAACTGGAAGGCGACTCAGGGACGTTTATCTGGAGGTATGCCAATGATAGATTCTTAAATTCCATTTTTGTATCTTTCACTTGAGTCCATTACTTCTCTGCACAGCTCTTATTTGTGACAAATGGCTAGGAATTTGACGTGGCTCTTGTTTCTCTGCAGGATGTGGAATCTGGGAATTCTCTGTTTGTTCAGTCCTTAAGGGGCGATCCTTTCAGAGTAAGTTTTTTGCTGAAAAATTATTGTGCTTGCTATTTTCTCATTTTCTTGATCTATAAGATTTTCTTTCAGATTTAGCTTTTCACAAGGATTAAAATATTCATCATTGAAAGAAATGTCAATCACAATTCCAAATTCAAATGTCCTGCGCAGTTTTCATTGCTAGTGTACATATATGCAACGGTAATACATTTAATTGCTGAAAAACCCAGAATATTCATGTTTTTCAGGATCTAGGCATTATCTTTGTTTTATGTGGAATCAAGATATCATTGTGAAGCATTTTCTGGTATGAAACATTTATTAGCCGTGTTCCCAAATGCAGCTTTTCCACATGAGTGTGTTAACAGCCTCTAAACGACCATGCTCTAAGTGGGAAATCATCAAGGTAACTTCTGCAACCACCAGTGCTTGACGTTGTTTGACAGTGTTAAAGCTTAGAGGTTATCTGCAGTAGCTGAAACTATTGAGATCCTTGTGCAGGTCAATTTACTAGCGTCCAGCCATGGCACCGAAGAGCCTTCTCATGGTCAAAACATCCGATCCACCTTCCTGGGAGGTTGATGTTGGTATTTAATTACACAGTATAGCTTGCATGTATGGTTATTTATCTACCCCGTGTATGTATTACAAAGGGGAGATATGTCACCTTTCTGTGGTTTTTTAGGAGTTGAGAAAAATTACACGACAAGGTAGGGCCTCGTCTAATTGTGCACCAAGTTTTGCTGACATGTAGGTTGTGCAGAACTGGTTTCATCAGGGCAATGACCCTTCTATAGCTTGAGTGCTACAGTTCCAAATTTGAGAAATTGTTTCTCCGATTTAAGGAGGTCCATGCTTGAATTCAAAAAAAGAAAAAAAAAAAAGTTTATCAACTTTCCATAGCTTGAGAGCAAAATAGTCATTTGATAAGCTCTGCCTCCTGATAATGATCACAAAATTGTATTCGTAACTGTTGTTGCTGATGTCATTCACTCAAGTGCAATGTTTCTCCCCTTGTCTACTTTTTTTTATCGTCATTCTTGGCAGAAGTCATAATCTTCAATCCCTATGGCTATGACAAATAATAAAGAGCCTTGCACCGGTAGTTCGATTTGTTTCCTTTTAGCATTGAAGGCTTTTTGTTTCTTTTATTGAGATTTGGTAATGAAGATTTGAAGAGATGGAAAATGCTAAAACTCCTACTGATTTTCAAAGAAGTTCGTCCCAAACAATCTTACAGTGAATTGTATCAGTATATATACAAATGAATAGATTTTAATCTAGGAAGGAAGCTAAAACCAAGCCTAATGTTTACAATGCATTTGCACAGGATATTGTTTGCTGTTACAGGCATCTTTTCAGCCTTGTTTCCAGGTCTTGTGATTCTGCGCATTGAGTCTTGGAATCATGTGCTTGATTTGAGGGGATTTCCCGTATATTTGGTTCCCTGGAATAAGAACATGAAGCAAGCAAACCTCCTAAAAAGGATGAAAAGCCCAAACTACTGATGTGTAAGGCCAACCAGGCACGCAAAGTACCGAGTGGTATGCACCGGATACACGATTTCTTTCATGATTTTCTGACATAGGATGCAGTTTCTTTCTATAATTTAGTAATTTTCTCTTCAAAGCAGCCCATGAAGGACATGCTAGCTTGTTCTGTCTCTGTTGGGCTCTTCTTTTTTCGAATTTGTTTACAGAATACGAGCCACTGCCTCAAGGAAGCAGCACGGGATGTGTTTCCCTGAGAAGCCACTGGTGAAGAGATAAAACAAGTGCAAGTTGAGAGATGTCACACAGCCTGTAAGTCTCTCTCAGTTCTTACATCTTCGTTCTCTCTTACACTAAGGTTTGAAATCCAAGTCTTTACCAAACCCTATAAACAGTTAAAAAAATGCAATGCAATTGAGGCGCGTTGGAGAAAGCCATTACAGCTTGCAGTGAGCCCATTACAGCTGTTTCAAGTGGCATGTAAATTATAAAGAAACTGGTGTGAGTGCCCGCGGTGGCGACCCTTTTTACCACTGGCAACTAGAAACTTCAGCAAGTAAACAATATTGCATCTGACAATTTCTTGAGTATTATGACCCACCATGAAGATGATTATTTTTTAAATATATTTTCGGTTATTATATTAAGAAAGACAATAATTAAAATTCAAGAGAAAAAAATATTTTTTCAGTCAAAATTATCTTTTTTTTCATTCAGATAATTCTTTTTTGACAGTAACCTCTCTGTTTTATTAATAGCATGATTTACTGAATTAAAACTAATAACAATAAAAATATTCGTAAAAATTCCAATGCCTTCAATTCATGAGGGAAAATATATTTTTAATAAAAAAAACTATTTTTCCTCATTAGTATTTTTTTAATGAAAACTTTTTTTAATTAGAATTATTGTCTTTTTAATAAAAAAATATTATAACTGTGAATACAAATTTTATAAAAGCATAAATAAATAAACAATTATAAACCAATAACTCTTATGCACCTGGATGAATAAATATAGAATAGTAAATTTGAAAAAAAAATCTAAAAAATAATAATAGAAATAATAAAATAGCAATTCTATTTTTATTGAATATTAATAGAAAAATATTTTATAAAAAGTTATTTATAGTATGTTTATATATAATTATTTATAAAGTAATTGCTAATATTACTAGAAATGAAATAATTCTATAATTTTTTAAATATATTTTAATAATTAAAAAAAACTATTTTAAAATTTTAAAAATAAAAATAAGAAAGGTTAAGGGCTAGGCATACCTTGGCTGATAAGACGGGTGTGTTTTGAAGTATTGTTGTGGTTATTTTTCAAATAATTTTTTAAGTTGAAATGCATATTAACAATATTTTTTATTTTTTAAAAATTATTGTTAATATTAGCACATCAAAATAATTTCAAAACACTAAAAATATATTAATTTAAAATAAATAAATAATAAAAAAATTTAAATTTTTTAAAATACAGAAATAAAATAGATCTCGGAAAAAAATCCTAATTGTTCATGGGTCATGAATACAAGGTAGAAAAGCCTTGATTTTAAAAAAAAAATATGTAAAAATAAAACATCATCTACTATAATGTTTTTTTTTCTAAAAAAAAAAAAGAATCGATGACACATCATCCATCCAGGCAAACAATGCATAATATTCTCATGTTTAAATTTCGGTCGCTCACCGATGGTGGATAGAAAGTTGAGGCATAAGTGCTAGATTTTGAAAACCTAAGATTTTAACTTTTTAGCTTAAAAATATCTTAAAAGAACTCTGCAAGTCTCTATAAAACCATTTCCAAGTTTAAAATATCATTTAATCAATTTAAAAATTTTAAATCAAATCAAATCAAATAAAAAATAAATAAAATCAAGGATTCTAATATATTTTTTATGGCATGTTTGAAAGAAAAAACCCCCTCCTCCATTATTATTTTTTTAAAAACTAGTTTATTAACACTAGGATTGAACTTTTATGATCAAATGCTGCCAGCCAAACACTCTCTCTCTCTTTCTCAACTTTTTTTTTTTTGGTTGATTTTTTCTCTTCTTTCTTCTAACATCCAAGAACTATAAGTGGAAAAAATAAAATTTTAAATCCGATCATAAAAAGCTAAAAAAGAGATCATATTTGCATAAATCAAAAATTCAAGAATATATTAAAATAAAGTTTTTCATGCTTTTTTATCAGTAAAAAGCAAAAAAGGGTTTAGTTTTTATGTAAAGTGGAAAAAATCTTAACCTATAAAACTACTTAGAATAATAAAATTAAAAAAAAAAAAAGACACCATTAATGTATAATGCCACTCATAGCAGAATTCAGTCAGTATTTTTAGTTGAAACAGTGATTCTTAAACAACTGAATTTTTATGTTCTGTGGATCGTTGTTTCGGTGGAAACACTCCCAAACACCGACAAAGAGTGCTTCCACGAAAGCACGAAACAAAAGCCTCAGTCAGAAAATGAAAAATAAATAAATAATATTACTTATTTAAACTATAGTTTGCACTGCCAATGTTCTGAATTGATGTAATTTGGTGGAGCATGTGGCTCCACGGGCACTTCTTGGCAGGAGGAGATCACACCTCCACTAGCCTCAGCTTTTCGTACATGCTAATGCTGCCATGAAGAGGGAGAATTAATTAAGATAGATATAAGCTGATAGAATATGCATGTTAATAACAAAAATTAATTAATTAAAACCGCGGTAGGTGGTCCATTGTCGAAATCTGTTCAGAGCGTTCAAAACCTATCTGCTGTGGATGTACATGTTCTTGAATTTATTAACACCTAGCGAGGAAGCTGCGAGTGGCACAAAAATAGAAGAAGAAAGAAAAGAAACCTGCTAGTGCTGGGCTACAACAATGCGTAATTAGTGAATAATCTCTGGCAATTCCCACGTAGGGCTTACCCTATAGTCTCCTTAGGCCACTATAAATACCCTTGTAAACCCCCTCAAGGCCATCAACTCCCAAGCAGTGACCTCTAGCTAGCCCTTCAAACCAAGCCTTGCTGACATAAAAAAAATGAAGCTTTCTTTTGCAGCACTGCTGCTACTCTCAGTAGTCCTCCTGTCCTCTTTCCTTCGGTTCACCATGGCTGAGCCCAACCACGTCGCGTCACCTCCACCTTCCTCCCCGGCAATTCCAAGTAATCAGAACCATTCACCTAGCTGCTACTTACACACGTATATATTATATAGTATTGGGTTTCTTGATTTATTATGACAGACTAATTGTAGATTTATTGGCTTGGAAAACGTGACAGGTTTCTGTGATCCAAAGTGCAAGGCTAGGTGTGCCAAGGCGGGATACTACCAACGCTGCTATGACTACTGCATAATCTGCTGCAAAGATTGCAAGTGTGTGCCTTCAGGGACTTATGGGAACAAGTCAGAATGTCCATGCTACAGAGACAAGTTGAACTCAAAGGGAACCTCCAAATGCCCTTAAGAAATCCATAATCTCAACCTTTATTTTCCCTTTTCACTCAATAAAATGCAACAGCTTGTACTTAGACATTTCCAAAAACTGCATCTACGGATTCATGACTGTTAGTAGCATTGTAATAAGAAGATGGACAGCCATAATGTTGAATAAATAGCGTAGTCGTTTCTGGTCTTTCTTGTCTCATTGACTGCTGTGCACGGGCTGAGTTCTTAAAAAATGTGATTCTCCGGTTTCCTAGTACTAGTTTACTCTTATTTGAGCTCGGCATCTTAGTTATTATATACTTTCTCATTCTGATAACAGCACCGACTTGTTCAGTTCTGATAAAGAAAATATTTATTCTCGGTTTTTGTAGAAGGGAAGGTGCCATGCACATTGATAAATTAATATGATATTTAATCTTTTCCCATTGACAGCAGAATTTATGAACACATATATGGATCACCAAACATATATATATATTCCCTTGAAAAGGACAATATAATTAATTAACTCCAGGCAATCTGTTAATAATGTTAATGATAATCATTCTTTGAAACTTTTCAAGTAATGGCCAACAATATTGTGGAGCTAGCGCGCATTACATCGATCGAATTAATTATTTGTTTAGGATGATGGAGTCATCAAGATGCTATAGGGCTTCCTTGCAGCATCCTTCTAGTGAGCTTGGCTGAGACAAGGGCAAGTATTGTTGCGGATGGCACAAAGATGACATCAGGGATGGCCTTGACAAACCCTAACTGGGGCACATTCTCTCCTGCTCTTTTAGCAGCCATGGCTGCTGGAGGTGTTGCTAGCCCAATGATAAAGGTAGAGTCATCTAACTTGCCAGTGTTTAATTTTTCCTTCATGAAATTGATAAACATTTCCTTCTTTTCTAACTCTGGAGCTGCTCTCCAATCATTGTAACCAGCCTGCAGGACAATTTATAATGTTGTATATTAATTCGACATTTATAGAATTTGGAAGCTAATGAGAATAAATGTGAATGTGCAGGGCGATCATCCTTTAGGGTTGAACTAACCTCTACATCCTTCCTTGAGGGCACATCATAATGTTTCCCAGGTAACGACGAGTTGAATGCGCTGCGTAAAATTAAGTTGTTTCAAGAGGGTAATAATCAGTATGTTAGAAGGATATATAGATATATATATATATATATATATAATTGAGTAAGTTATAAATATGGTTCATATAGTTTATCAAAAATAAATTAAATAAGTCTTTATAATATCAATTAAATAATCATTTGACTAGTGTTGAATATATTTAATTTAGTATTTTTTTTTGTTTCAAAAAAAAATCTTTTCTGATCAATATTTCCATCCTATACCTTCTTCTTCTTTTTATCTTTTTTTCTATTTAATAAAATAAGAATAAGAATAAAAAGGAATTGAAAGGGAACATAAAATAAATGAAAAGGATTAAGTTATAAATGAAAAAATATGCGGAATAAGTATAAGGACTAATTAATTAGTTTTCACAAACTATAGGGACCAAGTTATAATTAACTCGGAGATAATCTCATTTTATACCAGATAGATTAATCAAACATCACTTCAAAGAAGGGACAGGATAGACGCCTTCAAGTAGCCCTCTTATGTAATCATAGCAATTACCAATCAGGATAATCCATCCTCAAAGCAAAAATAAATAAATTGTATCAGCTCAGGTCTTTCGGCTTAAAATACTTGAAAGTATAATAATAATTATTTTAAAAAATATTTTTTAGTTTAAAAATATATTAAAATAATATTTTTTATTTTTTAAAAATTATTTTTAATATTAGAATATTAAAATATTTAAAAATATCAATTTAAAATATAAAATAAAATAAACTCAAACTTTCTTAAAAACATTTTTAAAATACTAAAACAAATAGAGAGACTCTATACACATCATGACAATAGAAATGCAAGGAAAAACCCAAGACAGATAGTGCATGAGAACTTTCATTCTATGTTATTTTCTTACACGTATTCATATTAAATTTTATGAACAAGAATGCGGTAATTGTAATCTTACTTGAAGATTTCAAGAACAGCAACATGGAATTCATCGAACGTCCTGATATTTTTGTCCACAAATTGCTTATAGAATGATCCCATCACATAACTCGGCATCTGTGTTGAAGGCATGAGCGGCCCTACCAGCAAACAGACGGCTCATAATTATTCACAATCTTAAACACAATCACCTAAACGCTTGTTCATACATCCACTTAGATTTGAGAAACGAAAAAAAAAAGGGGAGAATAAAACTAGGTAGGAGTCGAAGGAAAATTGAAGAAAGGGGGGTAAAAGGAAAGCATAAGCAAAATTACACGATATTAGATCACACTATGGCTAACCTTTTCCCATGAAACTCATGATCATCCCCATTTTGCAAACCTGAACACGAGTAGATCCAACGATGGAGAGGTTCTTATACAATGGAATAGGAGGATAAAGATGAAAAGAATGGGAATATTTTGTTGGGTTTGGAGGTCGACGTAAGGAAAGAATACATGATCTGATCTAACAACTCTTTTCTTAATATGAAATCTGATTCCTGGCTTGGAAGAGTTGTTGGCTTCAAGGAGGAGCCAGTGGACATGGCTTGATTGCTTATAAAACTCCTGAATGCCCTCCTTTTCCAATCCGAGGCTCTTTACACTTTTAATTTCTTTCCTCAAATAAAGTGAATTCCCCTTTCACTTCCCTCTATTGAATTTCAATACCAAAAGGTGCGGCTACAGAAAATTACTGCTCGTTCTCCAGCATGACAAAAACGAAAAACAAAACAAAAAAAAAACATCCCCGTGCC
This sequence comes from Populus ilicifolia, assembly GCA_015708895.1. NCBI lineage: Eukaryota > Viridiplantae > Streptophyta > Magnoliopsida > Malpighiales > Salicaceae > Populus > Populus ilicifolia. Next base: position 45,077 of record SRLM01001405.1, on the reverse strand, counting down.
TTTCATTTTATTTTACCATGAAAGCATCCCAGTCAAGCCATCAACCATTCATTTTATTTTAGTATATGCCCTTCTCACCAAAGAGCCTCGATGCAAGGAGATGAGAGCCTCGTGCAGATTGAATTAAAACAACTCTTTAATTACCATCACTGCTTGCCTAGAAAGACTTGTAAGAATTTGAATGTGTAATGGCTGATGAACCCTTTTTTAATGAATAAAAACTAATGTATTATGGAAGCATAACGAATCACAACAAAACAATAGAATTCAAACTTAGAAATAGTGCACAAAGTGGCAGTAGATGGAGAGAGATTTACAGAATAAGAATTATGTAATTGATTTTGCAGTATAAAGTGGAGAATAGAGAGAAGACATGTCAGAATAAGCAGCATGTACAGTTCTAATCACAGTAGGTGCCAACTTTTCTTTTGCGAAGCCTTATTTTCTCCTCCCACGCTTTCTCTTGTTATTGGAAACATTGAGCCTGGATTTAGGAAGCGATTTCCCACCGAAACGAACGCGAGTCACTAGCATCTCTTCTGGCAGCTCAGGCTCTGAAGCTTCTTGGGTTGTTTGCTTTTCCATCGCTCCCCAAGGCTTCTCTGTTACACCACCATTGGATTTTTTCAAGTTTCCTTTCTCCTCTTTCACTGCAGCATTATGCATCAGAATTCCTTTCTCAGCCTGAAGATATGACAGATAAACAACTTCATAAGACTTAACAATTGTTAGCAAGTGGCCTCTCCATGACTTAAAACTGTAGTTTCAAGCAATGATGAGTGAAAATGAGGTAAATTATAAATCGTGGAAGAAACACATACATTTCCACATGAAGCCCCAACATGTGGTAGGCCTGTGCTACCAATCATATCAGATCGAGAGGAGGAGGCCTCTCTATGACTTGAAACTGCAGTTTCAGGCATAAAATTTCCCATGTTAGATACAGTATGTGGCAATCTAGAAGGCATACTATCTCCCCTTTTGGCAACTGAAGCTGGATTGCAATCAGAACTGGTCAAAGCATCAGACGGTGCAAGTGAGCTCAATGCATTGACAGAAGAGAATTTCACAGGATTTTCACTAGCAACTTTGTCTACCCGGGCCTTCAACTTATGTACTTGAGTTTTTAGCACCTCTATTTGTCTAAGAATATGTTCACTGATGTTATCACTAGACTGAAGAGACGCCAATCCATCTTGATATCCAAACTCATCATTGCCATTAATTGTCTTAGCTGAAAAATCACTACCTGTAAAAGAACATTAAGAACCCAATAACTTGGCAGAATTTTCAACCACAACAATAATCAGGAAACATATAATAGTCTTATGTTTTCGAACAATCATGTCTTGAACATATTAGTGAGTGAGTGCAGATGGATCACCTATAACATTTCAAATTACTGCTCTCATTAACCTGAATAATTGCAATGTTCCTAGTCAACATGGAATTAGATAAGTACTTTGACATTTTCTTTGAAAAACAAAAAACAAATGAAATGATGCAGAGGAGAGAAGCATCAAATCAACAACCAAAACTATTGACAGACAGAATGCATGGGGCTACTTTCAAACAAGACATCTTTGATACACACACAAGTCCTGACATGCCCCCCTCTAAAGAGATTGGAATGAGAGTCCTTCACTGAACAAAAAGCTCAAAATATAGAAGCAAATAAAGTCAGTTAGGCATACTAGAATGCTTTTATTTTAGCCCATATTCTAAAAGCTTATATGGTAAGGCAAGCAATTGGGAAGTTCCACATAAAATATCTATAGGAGTATGCACGGATTTCATAGATCTTGGCCAGGAAATCATTCATTCCCCAAAAAGTAATAGTCAATAATATTTCTCCTTACCAAGGTTAAGGCAACCATCATCGATAGAAGCACCATCAATAGCAGACTTCCTCTTTTCTGCCCAATAAAGAATCAAAAGAAAAGGAAGTTGAGGCTTATTGTTTTTCATTTACAGCAAAATATCTGTAAGAATAGGAGTATAAACAACACGGAAGGCCAGGATTAGCAACTTTAATACCATAATATGAGAAGAGGTTGTGTTGTAACATATATGATGCTACATCCACAGTCTCTTCAAATCTCTTTCTTTTCTTTCTCTTCATTGCTTTCTTTCTTTCCATACAAGTAGAAAATGGCAGTGACTTCACAGGAAAACCTTCTGCCATAAATGTTTCATGGTCAAATAGTTTTCTCTGTTCATGTTCTGCAATTTCTCTGTCATACTTAAGCGCTTGGGACTGAAATTCCCTAATTTTCAATTCTACCCACTTGCATCTCCACATAAGAGGACGTATAAATCTCCTCCAATGATCTGTCAATCTTTTCCTCCTGGAAAATTGAAAATAGCCACAAAGGTTGCATGGGAAACAATATTTGAAAGCTAAATCAAACAAACAACACAAGAACATAGTAAAATTGAGGAAAACATCGTAAGATTTTTTCTTGTCTCACATATACTAAACAAAAAAGAAAACATGCAAGACTCAGGAGGACTTGGCTGTGACAAATTCAGCTAGTAAATATATACTAAAAAGAAGGAACCAAATCAGTCTCATTGAAGTAAGATAAAAATTGTTAAAGCAAGGATTTAGGCCATACAATGATTTGATTATGGATATGTCTGTCAATGCTCATACATCAGGAGTACATAGGAAATGAGAACACAAATTTTTACTTTAACAGAGAAGCAAGATAAAAAAATAAAAATTTATAGCAAGGATTTAGGCCATACAATGATTTGATTATGGATATGTTCGCCCTTGCTTATTCATCAGGAGTAAATTGCAAATGAGAACAGAAATTTTTACTTTAACAGAGGGCAAGCGTTACAACCCTTCAACAACCTTTCAAAGAATGAGAGGTCAGGTAGCAGCGATGTAATAATAACATTGGTGCTCCTATGAAACTGTTGATGCGAGTTTAGGAAAGCACAGCAGTAAGTTACTATTACCATGATTTCCACTGCAATGTCAAAGAGAGGCCTATTACCTGCCTTTCAGCAAACAAGATAATAAAATCCATACACTGGAGGGGTTGCTACGTGGATCTGAATATTTTTATTTTTTTTCACAATCCTAACCCAAATTTATGTTTTAAGTGCAAAATACAGGTTAACATAACAGATGGCAAAGCTAAACAATGACAACAATGATGACAACCATGGAGATTTGCACATGTTTGCCCCCTGCTAAATTTCAACTATGTAATTTCACTGAGAAAGGAAAGTTAATAATTAATGATAGTCCATAATTATTATTTCATGATGCAATACCTAAGAGGTAGAATTAGCTTAATTGATTTCTTATGTTGCTGAACGTACAGTTGAGCACTAAATTATGCGTGCACAGAATAAATCAATCGAACTAATAAATACCTCATTTTAAATGCTCCACCACATCCATCAAATATAGAGATCGATCCCCCTCCAACAAATAACTGTGACTCAACTTCAGTATCAGAAGAAACACTCTTAGTCTCAGATTCCAAGTCCCCAAAAGAACTCATGCTCTCAGTCGAATCCTCATATCTAGCTACAATTTGCTCATTGTCACTGGCATTGGTACAATCAATTATATTAACCTCCACGTCCGCACTTCCAACAGCTTCCTTATCTTGATCATCATGAAAGCTTTTTTCCTGACAATTACTTGCACATTGCAAGACCTTATTATCTTCAGGATCTTGCCGCACACTTACATTCTCTTTACTATCCGAAACCTCCACAGCAACAATCTGTTTGCTTTTTATCTCCAAGTCAGGACCCATGTTGATTTAACTCAATGGCTGCAACAGAATAACAATCTCTTATTCAGCTGTTCAATTATCGTCACCCCATTATTCAAAACATGTAAAATATACTTGAGAACAAAATCATTTTTTTATGATTTTAGATTTCCAAATTACAGAAACAGATTCTAATAATAACAATAATATCTAAGAAGAAAAAATATTATAAAATAAGAATGAAAAGAACGCAACTGTAGCAACCAAACAGGGATTTCAATATGGAATTCACTGAAATTATGGGAATTCACTGAAATTACACAAAACTTTACATATCTAATACAGATAATACCTAGAAAGAAAGAAATAGTGAAAACTAAAACTATTGAAACTAGAATTGGAATTGAATAAAACCCTAAACCCTAACAATTAGATTAGAGAATAAACCAGGCAATTAGTTACCTGAGGAAAAGTATTTGGGGCTCAGGTTATGGTGACGAAAAATTCGCCGCTGGTATTGGTGTGACCGGGCGGTGAGCAAGTGAGAAAGGGAGAAGGATTTTTTTTATATATATATATATATTTATAATCGGACGAGACCAAAAGGTCTTCTGCGGCTGCGAGAAAATAAGGAAGCACAGGAAGAACTCGTATATATGTCACAGCTTATACGAGAATAATACAAGTGGGCTCCACTTAGATTTATAATGTATTTAAGAAGGAAAAAAATCATAAGAATATGATACAAAATACAGACAAGTACGGGTTAAAAGCACGTTTTGGCCGTCTTTATAAAAAGCTTTTTTTTTATGAATTCTATTTTTTTTCATTGTGTGTTTTGTTATTGTTTTTATATTTTTTATTTAATTTTATTAAATAATGTGAAACATGTTAAAGATATATATATATAGATTAAAAGAATTATAATTTAAAAATTTTCTAGAAGAATTTTGAAGGAAAAAATAGTTCTTTCTTATTTATGCAAATTTTTTATGTTTAACTAAAACATGTTTTTTTTATTAGTAGCTTTTTTTTAATAAAAAGGATAGGAAGTTAAAATATGTTTTTATAAAAAAATTCAATAATCTGAAACAAATAGGTAATGATCGATTTGATATAAATTTCATTTATGTATTCATGAATTTCTTTTTTTTTTGTTTTAATGTAAAAATAATTTTTAACACAGGGCATTTGTAGTAATAAAAACCTTATCATGATATATAAAGAAAAATTAAATAAAAATATTAAAATTCATGTCTTGATATTTTATATGCAATTGCAGAAAAAAATAATTAATCAAAAAAAATATGTAAAAATAATAATAAATAAAAAGAATTATTAAATATTTTATATCATATTTAAAAAAAATTCATGTTAGATTCATTTATAATAATTAAAAAAATGATTGATAATATTTTTAGGAAAAGTTATGATTTTATTTGAAAACTATAGCAAAATTAAATGATATTTAAGTGAATAATATTTTAAATTTAACTTTAATTAATTTTTTATAGTAATTTTTATCCAAAATCCAAGGAAAATAAAAACAAAAGATGTAATACCCTATATAAATATAGGCTGAAAATAGTAAGAGTTTAACAAATAATGAAAACCTGGAAAAAAAAAAGACGATGACAATAATAATAAATGTCATGCATAATAGATGTGATAACCTCCATAAATAAATAAAGAAGCAATATTAGAGTTAAAAATAAAAAAAATTATTTTTAGCTTAACATCAACAAAATCAGTAATGAGTTTTGGTGGGTAAAAATAAAGAAAAAATAAATAAATGATCCTAAGACATTAGTGTGCTAATAAATGGTAAGCTAAGAGAAAATATAACATAAATAAAAAAAAGTAAAAGTGATGGAATAAATATTGGTTAAAAGAAAAATAAAATCAATAATATTACCATAAAATAGTAATAAACCTAGTAAAGAAATAAAAAAAATCACTCATTCACTTTCTACTTCCATATTTATTTTCTTGAATTTTCTCTTCTCCTCTTCCTCTTTCTTTCACTTTTTTTTTCCAGCAGACCCATTAGTTATAAAGAGATTACAAACTGAATTTTTTCTATTTTTAACTTATTTATGAAATTATCATTAGTAAGTCTACATAATATTTTTTATTTTATTTTGTTCAACTACTTCTACTTTTATACAGCCATATTAAACTCTAACTACTCTAAAATTTTAATATAAGACAGAAAAACATGTCATAAATTTACTCATAAAATTTGAACTTGATGTAACATTTAAATTAAGAGTTATATTTGATATTGTAAAATTAGTCAATAAATGATTTTAGACAAATATTTGAATTTTCTTGTTTAATCCTTACATAAATCATATCAATTATTTCTCTAAACTTTCAAGATCATTTTATCTTTTAAAACAATCTAATTAGAAATTCTTAAAAAACAATGGAAATAAGAGAGAGCAAGAGAATTAGGAAACTAGAATTGAGGTTTTAGCAAGAGAAAGTTGATTCAAAGGAGGAAGATGGCACTTGATATCTAGGTAAGTTGATATCAATTATAAACTAGTTAATGTTGTGACACTTGATTAAGTTTAAAATATCTAGGTAAGTTGTTTTTAAGTAAGAATTTCATATTTAATTATGTTTTTATAGTAGAGCATAAAAAATTTTAAATTGTGAGGAAACTAGGAGGAAACTAGGGTTTATGTAATTGTTGAGATTTTGTAAAGTAAATGTGTTTTTTATGATAAATGATGATTATGATAGATTTAGATGGTGTTATTGAAGAAAAATAAAATTACATAAAATGAAAAAAATTAGGGAATTATTTTAGCAGGCCAAAAATAGATATTTAAATTTTGTATGTATTTAATATACGATGATGTGCTGATAATGATTAGAATTGAATAAATAAATTATTAAATTTTAATTGATTTTCTTACTAGTATATTATGAATTTAAATACATATACAAATGTTGAAGGATTATATTAATGGGTTAAGGTTTATAAATTTGAGTTAAATAAACATGTTTAAGGAGAAATTAATAATTGAACATCAAATTATAGAGACCTTGATGAGATAAATGATTTATGAGTATACAATTAGTTTAATTGATAAAGAGTTTTTTTTATATGAATGTGTTTAGCAATAATATAAATTTTATTGGTTATTTTGCCCTATGTTATTTTTTATTTATTTGAATTAAAGGATTTATACCTTTTAACAAACTCTATTAAGATTAAAAAAAACTCCTTGCTCAAAAGGGATCATAAAATTTCTTTTCGTATTTCCAACTTTAATATTAACCTCACATATAATAATCTTTAAAATGAAATGAAATGATTAATGGAATAACATCATGTTAATTTTATTTTATTTTTGGAGACATGATTAAAAATTTTGTTCATATTATATGCTTTATGTATTTTTAATAAATATATAAATTTTATTTTGAGAAATGATTTTTTAAAACAAAAATAACTCACAAAAATTTTAACGGGAAATATAATAATAGTTTTGGAAGGAGAAGACATCTTAATTTTATAATATAAATATTAGTACATGATATCCAATGTTTTGTCATGTTGTACTTTCTCTCAAGCTTTTTCAAGAGTTCTTGATTATGGATATTACAAAATATAAGTAATTAAAATAAAAAATGATTTTAGATTAAAATGTATCATATTTTTTACTTTCATATTTTTTTAATTATAAAATAAATATAACTATAGATTTTTTAAATTAACAAAAAAATTCTCTATGTCATATTCTTTATTTAACTTAAATTTAAAATTATATTATATAAAAATTATTTCGATTTAAGATACGATTTAATAAAAAAAATTCAAAAATAACTTTAATCGTTGTTAAAAAAAATATAAGAATAAAATTTAAAAAAAAAAGATAAAAAAAAAGAAAATAGTAAAAAAATGGGAGAGAAAACATTTTCTTTATCAAGGAAAACCTTTCGAGTTTCGACAGTCTTGGAGCTTGCAGCTCAATATTTGTGGTATTAAACTATTGAGTCCCTGCAGCAAATTACTCGGTTCGCAGCGCCGGTTCTTTACATTTTTTTTATAGCATAAAAAAAATATGTAAAGAGGTCAGTAAGTTAAAAATTTAAATTATCAACTGTATATGTAACGATTAACGACATCTTTAATAAATTAATGAATAAAAAACAAAATAAAAAACTTGAAATAACCTGATTTATTTTTAAAATTACTAAAAATTCTTCTAAAAAAATAGAGTTCAATCCCCTAACAAATCAAATATTAAAATATAAAAAAAATATGAATTTAAAATAAATAATAATTTTTTTCTAGTGGATATTTTTACCCAACTTTTAAAAAAATGAAGAAGGTAGCATACTAAACAATATATTTTTAAAAAAATATTGAGAAATTAATTTAATTAGACTAAAAAAATACTCTTTAAAAAGAGTTAAATCTAATAAAAAAATAAAAAATAAAAATACTCGAGATAACTTTAATAATTTTTAAAATCATTGAAAAACCCTATACAGAGCAATAACAAAAAAAATTATGAAACTCAATATCTAATTGAATCAAATGTTAAAGGATATAATAAAAAAATGAGTTTAAAACATAGAAAAAAACAAATAATTCTAGATAAATATTTTAAACCTGTGTTAATCTCTTAAAATTATAACCCGTTAAATATTAAATTCTTATCAAGAAGCTCAACTTACTTAGTGCTGAAAGCTAAAATTAAAAAAAAAATCAATTTAGAAAACTTGCTAAGATAAAAAATAACAATAAAAAATAAAGATTAAATCTAAAATATTAGTATAATAAAATCATAAAAAAAATCAATATAAAAAACTATCTCAAATAAAATAAATAGCAACTGATAGAATAAAGATCAAATTTAAATTCTAAATTAAAAAAATGATAGAAATATTTTTTTCAATTCAATGAATTAATTCAAATAAAAAATAGTAATTAAAAAAACAGAAATCAAATTTTAGGAAAAATAAATTAAAGATTTGATGTGTAGGAAGACTAAGCATGAAAATCAAAAATAAAAAATAAAAAGCAAAATGATAACAATAATCAAACACCACCAAACTAAAAAGAATTCTCGTAAACCTCACCGTGATAAATCAAAAAACACTAAAAACACCTCTTTGTTTTTTTTTCAAGCCACTACACGTGCTATTTAAAATAATGAAATAACTCACTTGTTGACAAGTTCCACAAACACACCAACAATGTTTTCATATATATATATATATATATATATATAATTACCAAATCACTACTAGATCTTACGAATATTGCAAAAAAACCTAATGTGAAATTACTAATATGTTCATGAAGCCAAGCCTAAGAATTTTTGGTTGGACGAGTAGTACATTTTTTTTGAAAAAACAACCTAGATTAAAAATATTATTATTATTATTATTGCTTTTAAAGATAACCAAGTAATTTAACTAGTAAAAATTTATGAAAAGATCAAGTAATTACTAAACAATTCTAAAATAATAAATAAATCCATGAAAAGGCTATTTTACCCCCTACCCCGTCATCGGTTCTATCATACACAGACAAGGAAAACCTTCAACCTGACCATAAATAGCATCACGGGGATATGAGTAAACCCTAAACAAAAGCGCACATGATCTTGATTCTATTAATTGAGGACTCAACCTTCATGCAGATAGAAGACAAGCGAAGCACATCTCGCTTCATTGGACTCCTTAACCTCCTGGCAATTGGCAATTTGAACTGCAATAATGTCAAAATTCCAAGTACTTGGAAAATTCGCTGCCAAATATCGTGGGTTCTAAAAACTAGATTGAAAATTGTGGAAAGAGTTCCCCCACTTAAATGGGAAGAATTTTTTATGCAAAACAATCTGGTGCTTCGACAACAGTTACACCAGCATCACTCGCACAGAAAGCAGACATGAATTCGTCATGACATCACTGAAATAACATGGATCACCATCTATCATCTCATTGCTCAGGCTCTCTGCAAAGACAATTCACAGGTATATTTTCTTTCCAAATTCACATGTAAAAAGTTTTTCACAAGAGGCCTCAATCATGCCCTCCCACAGATCAATTCTCTACAAATCATTTAAAAAATCCAAACCGCAAAACCTTCATATGCGTTATTTGCAACATCAAATGTACACATTATGTATAGAACTTGAATCAAAACCTTGGATCGCATTGACAGGTTGTCCATCTCATATTAAGCCCTTCCAGCATTACCATGCCGTTGGTTTCTGAAGTAGCTAAGAAGGGACTGCGCCTGCAAGCAACCAAAAACTTGTTATCATAATCTTCCAGAAAAGAGATGAAGGTAGAAAAGCATCTTCAACCTTGTACCTTTTCCTTAGCCCTTGGAGTGCCAGACTGAGACAATGCCACTAATGGCGGGACAGCACCTTCTTGGAGCACCATGTGGCAAAACCTACTATTATTCGTGCAAAGCTGCAAGAGAGCAGCGGCTGCATTTTCCTTCCCTCTTGTAGAACCCAACTCAACGACCTCAACCAGAACAGGGATCCCACTCTCCTGACCAATGGCATTCCTTCCCTCAGGAATTGTCGCAAGATTTGCCAAAACAGCAACCGCCTTATCAACCATCCCAGCTGCCGGGTCCATCAAGTCCACAAGATGTTTAACAGCACCAGCTTCTACAATTCGGGCCTTGTTTTCATGAAATATTGACAAATTAAACAAAGCTGTGGCTGCATCCTTCTTCCCCCTTGGAGTCCCATTACCCAGTAAATCAACCAGTGGTCCAATTGCCCCAGACCTTCCAATTCTGACCTTGTTATCCTCAATCACAGAGAGGCTAAAGAGAGTGGCAGCCGAATTCTCTTTAGCCTCAGGGCTTCCTGTTTTGAGGACATGAATCAGGGGCTCAATAGCATCTGCATTTGCAATTGCTGTTTTGTTGTTATCATTTATTGATAAGTTAAGAAGTGCTGTGACAGCATTTTCCTGGATTTTTTTGTCTGTTGAGCAGAGCAAATTAACCAACAAGCTAATGGCCCCACAATTTGCTATAACAATCCGGTTATCCATATTGTGCTTAGCAAGTAGCCTCAGTTTAGCTGTTGCGTCTCTTTGAATATCAATTGAAGTGCTCCTCAAGTCCTCAACCAGCTTCCGAACTTCCATTTCAATGCCAGCAAGATCAGCATTTGTTTCAATAGCCGGAGAAGAAACTATCCTTGGCACAAGCCTATCAGAAGGCCGGCGCCAAGCTGTTTGGCTTCGAGACCGTGTATCAACCAAAAAGGATGGGAACTCAGGTTCTCTGTGTGGGGTGTTCAAGGTAGAAGATGCCTGTGGCTCTGGCTTCACCTCCCCAGAAGTATCACTGCTGTAGGAAGTAAAATGGTTTGAGAACTCTGTTGATTCATTGGCATCTCCTGATGCTCCTTGAGGAAAAGCTGCACGAGCAAGTGCACTGGAGGCTGATGCACTTCTGTTGTGGTTCTGAGATAGCAGACCATCAGCTCTAACAGCAGTTGAAACTTCATTTCTAGATGGTGATGCAGAATGGTGGCAAACTGAATTCAAAGGCCTCTCTTCTGAGTTACCTGACCTTTCTTCAGAACTCATTAATGATATTCTTGCAATATCCAAACCCTGGCCATTTCCAACTGCACCTGACAAGGAACCCTCAGAAGTAGAACGGGGATGCAGCGGAGAACTTCCCTCTCTATGGATTCCACCGGAAGAGATCATGCTCCTACCAGGTGAAGCAGCAGACCGATTTGACTCAGGAGACAATGGTTGGTTTTCCCTCAAATGAGGAAGAACATGTGAATCCCTGGATGCAATAGACTCTACATGCACAAGTGGTGAGGGCTGATTGAAACTCATGGACTTTATGGGATCAGGAAGCTTCACATTGTTTGACTCACACCAATTTGCAATCAATGCCTTTACAGTGTAATTAGGTATGAGATTAGTGTGAGCCAGAGTCTGCCGTGTCTTGGGACACACAGTGAGACCAAGTTCAATCCAGTTTTTAATGAATGCTCGCTCATAAGTTTGCCCTGATGCCACAATTACTGGATCCGTCATCAACTCAAGAGAGAGAGGACAGCAAAAATCAGCAGGTATTGGGACTGGGCTATATGTCTGTGACTGCTTTATCAGAACAAGGCGTTCATGTATGCGAGTCACAAGGGCAATTATTTGATCAATAAACTCAGCTTCTGCAGTTTTCTCAGCTTGCTCAGCATTCTCCTTAATCTTCTCTAGGGCCACTGCTTCAATCAAAACCTCCTGATTGGACCTTAAGCACAGGCTGTCTGCAATTTTCACCAGGATCTCTGAGCTGGGTCCAACACCCTCCTCTTGGTCACCGATAGCTTCTTTAATGATGGATGATGTTTGCTCATATACAGAATGCTTAATTTTCTGCATGCAGTTCTGCAATCAGGCATTCAATTGTTAGTTCATAGCTTACTGAGGTGCATGCTATTTCTATAACCATTATAGCTACAAGCTTAAAACAAGATTTTGTGGACAAATACCTCAAGAGAAGATGAACTTAATTCATCCGGGAGTTGTTGATGGGAAGACTTCAATAGCTGAAAACTATCCAGGCCCAGATTACGAATCTTCAATGTTAATGATTCAATTTGCAGAACCTAGACACCATGTACAAGAGAAGCTTAACCAAAACAAACCTGACCATTTTAAAAGGGTAGAACATTTGGCATTATCTTTTTGTTCCTATTTTCAGCAAGTATCTCTGTACATTATGCATAAGTAATGACAAACATAAAGAAGATAACAGTTCATGCTGAAAACTAAATGAAGGCACATAATTCAAGATTTCAACTTTCGTTGTTCAATGAATGAATATCATAAATTAAATGCCTGCATTCAACCTCAAGAAACAAAGTACGAAGAAATGACAGCAAGAATGAAGGATGAGGATGATAACAGCAATGGCAACAATTCCCAAGCTTCAACTAATCAAGTTCCACAGATAGATGCTTCCAGGAATTTCACAGGTATAGAAATCTAAAAACAAAGTGAAGCCTGTTCCAAGGCACTGCTGGCTCCCACTATTTGCAAATTTAAGCTTTCTCCAACCTGGCCCCCAAGCACATTTACTAACCAGCATTTGCAGTTATTTCATTTCAGTTCAAGAGAAAAAAAATTTATATATAAATGAAATTACCGTCACAGGGAATGAAATAAATGCAGTGAACAGATGAACTAGACTGTCATCACCAGCACTGCATCTGTCATTGTTAAATCAACAACCTAGCATCTTGTTTTCAACAACCAAAGAAAAAAAATTCTTATCAACGTCACTACCCTCCACCTTTGCTATTCTTCAACTCAAACATCCGTGCTACATTTCCACCTTTTGTCACAATGACTAACAGCAAGTTGGTAATAGAAATATAAAGAAAGGGATTCAATATCATTACATAAGCTAACAGCATATGAAAAGGTCAAACAGGAACTAATCATGAAGAAGCTAAACCAAGGCAAGCTTTGATACCACCCTGAAAATCCATGAGTAGAACAAACATGCCATCTATAATCACAAAAATATAGCTGAAAACTTACAGAATAAACTTTGCTTGACAATGGCTGCCAGCTCTCAAATATCTCCCTCAATTCATCAACAGATCGACCTAATTCTAAAAAATCCTTATTAAGCACTTCATCAGAAGCTACTTCAGAATCAACAATGGCATCAAATACTGGCTTCAACAACTTGAGTATCTCTTCTGCCTTCTGGTAGTACTTCTGAACTGGATCAGAACTGATGTTATCATCCTTTGATAACTGTAAGAAGGTAGAGATGGTTTTGAGAAGCACTCCTAGCAATGATATCTCCATCACACCTGCATTACCAGAAAAAGGAAAGAACCATCACTAAACTAGCAAATCATTACAGTGGAGACTCTTTAGAGCTAAACATAGAGTTCAATCAGAACCAAAAAAAGGCACAGATTGTGCTACATATGCAAAAGTTGAAAAGATTATCAATAGTTGCCGTATATTCATTATGTATCAGTCATTTAAACTTGGCATTTTGATACACTTGTCTACTGAAACTACATGATCAGGGAAGAAATATGGTGCTGGATAAAACTAAAGGTTGTCGTGATTTTTTCCACCCTCAAATGTTCTGGGCATTCAAAGTTGATCTCCAAAAATAGAAACAGTGAGATTCCTAGAACATAACTCCATGAACTTCTATACTTCATGGTCCAGGCTATGACAAGACATGGAGGTAAGGAGTATAGATGTCAGGCACTGTCTCTTCCAAACATAGAGCACGCTATAACAGGCATGGTGTTAGATAAGTTGTGCTGAAAAAGTGAAGGGGTAAAGGTGCCATAGTGGTTGTTTAGAAAATGACACCTCATTGTACTGGTACTTGTTTGTTAAGAGAAATTTTAGAGTTCTAATGTAGGAAGGCAACAATAAAAGCTCTTTACAAAAAGATGAAGCGAGACACAATGGATGAAGTGCACCATTCAATGTCTCACAAAATGGGGTATGTGCCTGAATGGCTAACCTTTCATGTTCATTATGTTTTATAGGGACAAAGCAAAAGACTGAAGTCCAGGGAGGTGTAACTCAATTCACCATAAAAAAGCATGGATTCTCATGGTTACCTTTTAACTAATGATTCATTCTCAGCATGTGATCACAGATCGAGAATCATTACATTAGGAAGTCAATCCAAACATCTGAAGATGCAATGCATTCAAACAAAGTAAAGATGACTAACAAAATTCTTAAAGATGGAGCAAAGGATCTAAATCTTATAAACCCCATGCAAGGTCTTTGCACTCCGAGGTATAGCAAAGTCATAGCTAGATACGGTAAACAAGGAAACTTATCCAAAAAAACACAGAACAGAGCAAGAGAAAAAAATCTGCTACAATCTTTGAAGCAGGTTATCACTCGAGTGGTAGTAATGAAGAAAGCAGTATCCACCTGTCTCATCATAAATCAACTGGCTATTAGGAAACTCTTTCTTAGTGTCTAAATATTCAGAGGTAGTTTACTCAGATCATAAAAATGAAAGAAAAGATGTCGGATTGGAGAGTGACTCCCTACTGCAAGTCTACAACTAATGAATGTCAATAGGCAATACAGAGATTGTATCAAAGAAAAAAGGAAAATATCATACCAAACTAACCAGGATAAACAATGATAATGCAAATAGAGTGACACAAAGCAAGGATTATAAAAGCTATTGCTGTACAAATGGTATTCGATTGATGAAGTAATTATGTGACAAGCCATTTCAATCCAAACAAAGAGAGAATTGATGCCAACACAAAACTTGATAGAATCATTGCTCAATGAAGCATTCAGCCAGATGACAAAGGTATGTTTACATGATTCCTTGTACATTAGTTAGCAATATCAAGAGCAATGTCTCCATCAAATCTTTAATACTCAACAATTCTCTTGCCACTTCCATTGAGGTGCTTCTTGGAGCAAAACACAAGATGGAGACAAACTTACTAATGTTTATCATTGTAGGATGACAGCATTGTAAGTCCTACAGCTTTTCAAGCTTTTCTACTTGAGTCCTAATACTTTATTTTGTAACAACTGAATGTCACAATTACCAATGTTGTATCAATGTATTTCCTAAATGGGATGTCCTGTAACTCCAAGTTGACCTGACTGCAAAATTATCAATGTCATCACTGATCTGGCATGCAGATAAGCTAAATGTTTTTAAACACGAAGTCAGCTAATGGCATTGCATCATCTGTCATCTGATCTCGAAAAATAAAAATCAAAAAAAGAACTGGAATTGCATATCTCTCATTCTAAATGCCCCTGAATGCTTCACAATCACAACTTGTATCACCATCTGTCCATGTCCCAATTAAAAGCCTAACACCCAACCTAATTTTAAATTCCAACCTCCAACTGAAGCTTCTAAAGAAACCATACACATGTCAAACATACTGGCAACGTGTATCTCATGGCATTGTCAACTACAATTTCTAAGAACCAACCAAATGTTGATCCTGAGATTAACATCATAGCAATTAACTGTACTAAACCAAATCAAAATAAGATAAAAACAATCACAAAAATCTAATTGTAACCCTGCAATTAAAAAAATGATCTTGGCCCTTATGATCGACAGAAAGTTTGATTATCTTTGCTTCATTGCTTCCAGTTCAGAGGCTCTCTGGTATGTGGTGTGAGCAAATTTGATTTAGAATGCAGTGTCTCCCTAAAGTTTCTCAAAGATAGTCAAAGATAGGACTATGGTGGCACTTAGTGTTAAAAACAATTGCAATGGTTCCAAAGGAGAATGGTTTGTCATGGGACTGAGATCAAGGATGAACATGAGAGTTGATGGACTTGTACCATGGAAAGGAAATAAAAGAAAAGTCAGAGGATTAGAAAGGGGGCTATGGATGTTTAATAAGAGCATGGTTATTCCATTGGAACCCTTGCCAGGATGGTAGAGGCATTGAAGAAAGGTGGAAATTTTCAGGTTTCAGGATTTGCACAGACATGCAAGAATCATTTTAGTTTTGATTTTATATCTTAGTATCAGTCCCTATGAATGTGAAATTAATTATGTGTCTCTACAGTTAGCCTATCCGCATGCCATACCAATCATGGTATAAGCAATTAATTGCCACATCAGCTAGGGGTTAACAGACATTGCATTTAAGATTACATTGATGAAATCACATTTAATTGTTAAAAATTAACGGATTCGGGCACAGATAACAAAATTAAGAAGTCTTAGGCTTCTAACACAGTTCTCCCTCATTAATACTATTCACAGGAAAAGATAAACACATAAATGAAACAATGAGCAACTGTACCCTTTCCCCCCACAAGCTTGTCAATTCAACTACTCAAATAATATCTCATTATTTTGACATCCATGATAAACTCATGAATCTTCAAAATTGTGCTCTCAACTAGGAAACCCCTGTAAAAACCAAATAAAGTCATGGTCTGAAAAAATTCTGATATTTAAAGTTCAGAAATTGAACACGCATAGGGAAGGAAAAAAAAAAAACTCTCAATAATCATGGCTTCCTAGCCAAGGTGAACCAGGTCTTCATCCTTACAGCAAGTAATAAATGCCAATATTTTTGCGAGTGGAACATGAACGGTATAAATTGATTCTGGCACTCAAATTCAGCAAGGACCATTGGTCTAGGGCAATGATATAATCCAACTGCAAGTTAGAGACTTGAGAGCAACCATTTTATACAAAATTATCACAATGAAGGACTTTCTAGGTTACTTCGCAAGATCACAATTCAGCAGGACCATAATTTGGTTGTTTCCTTTTTGTCTCCTTCAAATATCATATTTTCTTGCTTAGAACTCTTTCACACAAAGTTTCCAGGAATTCAACTAATTTGTTTCATCAATGATAACACACGCAAATAAAGACATGTTTTTTTTGCCCTTTCATTGCCGGTTTTAAACTTGTGTCTACCACAATCACCCTTTTCTAGACAGATCATTTCTGAGGATACAGTGTGTTTATTGATGATATTAAGTATAAGAACTTTCATATGGCTTCAAACATGCATGAAAGTTAATATATTTTGTCACCTATCATGAAAAAGGAAATTTCTCACTTTAAAATTTTCTCTCTGAAAGGTTTTCCTAGTAATTACTTGCATTCACTCCTCTTCCCCTCAAATAGGATCTGTATTGATTTGCGCAACCCCAATCTCAACTGAAATTTAAACATGATGTTTTCAAAACCCAAAAAGAAACCGAATGTTCAAATCAAAAGCTTATGGGAGGAACATAATAAGCCCAAGGAAGGAACAAAAAACATAATGCATGGGAATTTTATGGGAGAAAAGAAATGAAATTCAAATCACTAGAATTCATAATATCAAGGTAGCATAAGAAGCCTAGCTTGCACCCATCAATCAACCAAATGGGGAAGTTAGACCCGATTTGATTAGAATGCTTCAAATTATCAAAAGCTTTTAGTACACTTAAAATCGAATAACATAGGTAATACTCAATTCAATCCCACTTTCTAACTTAAAGATAATAATAGCTAAAACCCACCTTTTCCAATAAATAAAACACACCTCCTGCATTTCAAGCTTCCAGAAGCATATCTTTAAGCCCAGATTGAAGCTTTGCTAACACACCCCTTCCATTCAGTCCTCAATTATAACACTGACAAAAACTTTCCCGAATCTGAGTTGCTAATTTTTTTTTATTTACTAAAAGTTTTGGCATCCTAAAAGCGTTTCAAATTAATACAAAGTGAAGATGGCATAGAAGCGCAGAATTAATCATTTGAGCTTAAATAGGAAAGAAAAAAAGTCAGTGGATCAAAATAGTCAAAACTCTAAAAACAGAGACCAGAGATGGAGGAAGGTTAGGCCCTGATAGTCTAAATTGGAAACCCTAAAAAAGCAAACATTTGACGAATTGAGTAG
Source organism: Populus ilicifolia (assembly GCA_015708895.1). Taxonomy (NCBI): domain Eukaryota; kingdom Viridiplantae; phylum Streptophyta; class Magnoliopsida; order Malpighiales; family Salicaceae; genus Populus; species Populus ilicifolia. Next base: position 26,902 of record SRLM01001405.1, on the reverse strand, counting down.
CAGCTGGATTATGTTAAGGAATAAAAAAGATAAAGAGAAAACCCTAAGATAGATCATCAAATAAAACGAGAATATTTTTACCTGTTTGTTGAATGCAAGCCGGAAGACGAGAATGAAACTCCCAATTATATTTCTAATACTCTCATCACCACCGTCATCACTATCGTCAAAGATAGAGAGAGGTTGTTTTGTGTTTTTGTTTTGTTTTTTATTTATTTATTTTAGAATTCACTTTCTTTTGGAAAAAGAAAAGGAAAAATCAACAACAGATCTTCTTTCTTTCGCTTGCTCTCCCTCTTCGCAATGCTATGCAGGGGTTTTGTTCTTGTTGTTTTCTGTTTTTAGTCTTTAACTGGTCAGCTTACCCGCCGCGGGTTCGTATTGAAATCTACACCGGTGATGTTAATTTTTTTAACAGCAAGAAATATTTTAATCATAAAATGATAATTAAATGCATATTTTTAATAAAATAAATTGATGGTTGCATGCTACAATAAATCTTAAAAAAGATTGTTAATAATAGTTAAAAACTAAATTGAGAAAACCAGAGCTAGAAGTTAATATTTTATTTTTTCTTATTTGAATACATGTTAATATTTTTTTATCAAAAATAATAATTTATATTTTATTAAGATAAAATAATATGTTACTATAATCCCTGTTTTTAAATAAAAAATAAAATAAATACTTATTCCTTCAATTTGTTATAAAAAACAATTTTGTGTAGTAATTTTTTTGGGAAAAAACTTTAGATGATAATAAATCAAAATAAAAATATTAATAATTATTTAAAAAAATTTAGATGATACGAAAAAAAAAGTATCCTTCTTTATCCATAGAATATTTTTTAAGACATCATCAACTTTAAATTAAACAAAAAAAATTGTATGATAATTGTTTTATGCAAATGTATTAAAAATATAGGAATGATACACTATTTGCACACTGCTTTGAAGAGCTTTTGGCAGTATTATTTAACTCGCCCCCATTTAACTCGCCCTTACCTGCAAGACCCCATGTCATGACTTCTTTCCCAGCTCAAATGTCAAATTAATCATTGATTTTAAAGTACTCCATTGATTGGAAAAGTTCAAACACAGCTCAATCTATTTAAAACCTAGTGTAAACTTAAAAATATAGTCGTTGTCATTTTAGTATTTTTTTAATTATTATTATTAAATTAACAATATATTAACTTGATTTAGATGAGATAGGTTAACCTATCAAATTTTTAACCCAAATGATCAAATTAATTGTTTAGTAATTTTACTTTTTAGAATCAATATGGTTTTTTAATTGCACAACAATTAAAAAAACATTCTCAGGAAATTGATTAAATAAGATTTAAGAAAATAAAATCGTGTAGGGTTGTAAAAAAGTAGTATTTATTGATATTTAAAAAAAGAATGTTGTGATCTCATTTGAAAATAAAGTAAAAACTAATTATACTTCATAAAATAAATTATGAATGTATTTTTGTATTTAATAAAATAATATCTCAAATATATTTATATTGAATATATCTTAATGAATTTCAATAAAAATTAAAGCCATGAGCTCTTTTTTGACTTAGGTTTCAAATAACTAGATTGATTAAGCAAGTCTAAGCACAACATATTCCACCTAGCAAAATCTCAATTTAATTTTAAAAAATTTTCAAGAAAATATTTTTAATATTATTTAAAAATATCAATAAAATAATATTTTAGATCAATTCAGGTTAACCAATTAAATATATAATTTAGGTTATTAAATCAAGAACATCTAACAACTTTGTTTTCTAAAGTCATTGTTTTATTTAATTATACAATAATAAAACTAAATGTACACAGAAAAACAAATGAATAATTAAAAAAACAAAAAAAAATATATTGAAAAGTTGTACAAAAAAGTGTTTGTTAATATATATGTATATAAAGTTTAATCTTAGTTGAAAATAAACTAAAATTTAATATAAAAAATCCTAATGTATATTTTTAATTAATCTGTTTAAATTAATTAAAATTAAAATTATAAAAAAAATATATAAAAAAATAAAAATCAAAACATATCAAGTAGTTGCACTTATATAGACTAGTTCACCTGATTTATAAAAAAGAAAAATAGATACATATAAGTATTCAATCAAACTCATATATCTAGATCTCCCATATATATTTTTTATATCATTATACATTCAATTAGAAACATATATTTGCAACACATATTATATTATCTGTTTATTAACTTTCCAACCACTAAAGATGCTTGAGAAATCGGGGTTAAATCTTAAACACCCAAGAAAGGCATTTAAACTTTATTTTAATTAAAAAACCTAATAAAATATCATAAATACTTCAATAAATTTATTCTAGGTTTTTAAAAAATATTTAGTTGATTAAAAATAAAAAAATAACATGATTTAAATTTTTTTTACCAAATCTTAATCTATTTTTTCTAGAAATATAAAAATTTAAAACATCTTAGTAGAATTTTCCTCATTTAATGAACTTATCAACTCATTGGTGTTGATAACTATTTTTTTTTATTAAATACGACTAATTAACAACTTTCTTTTATATATATATATATATGCATGCTAGCAACTCTATCCTTTATTAAAGTTATAGATTGAAAGATAAAAATAAAATAAAATTTAGACCTCAACTAAAATCCTAACCACTAAAGGTAATGTGGAAAAAAAAAGGAAAATAAAGGAATTAATTAAAGCCTGTTTGAGTATTATAAAATAATTTATTTTTTAAAATATTTTTTATTTGAAAATATATCAAATAATATTTTTTAATTTAATTTTTTATATTAGTATCTCAAAACGATCTAAAATTATTAAAAGAATTAGTTTGAAATTTTTTTTTGTTTTAAATTACAAAAAAAAAACAAGCTCTAAAAAGGGTTTTTCTGCATGAATTCCACATGATTTTCTCTTGTTTTATAATAAACTCTTTTGTCTTTTAATTGTATCTTTCCATTACAAATTAAAACTATGCCTCATTTTATTATTATTATTATTATTATTATTATCCTTATTTTTATGGTCGTTCATACTCAGTCATGCTAGATGGTGCATCTGCGTCGTCAGTGCAATGCGCTGCGGGCTCCAAAGCATTGATGCCTTCCCTTGCGTAAGGTTTAAAAACGAGGTTATATAGTTAAAAGAGCTAGTCGCTAACAGGACAAGGATTCTTGTCATCATAATTATTATGATTAATTGAATTAATCATCATTACAAAAATAAAGAATATTCTCTAAATTTAAATATTTCAGCTCGTGATCTTTTATTTTTTTAAATATGAAAAAAAAACTAGTGTTATGGGAGAGAAGGGCTATGTTAGTCATTACATATTTCTCTCTCTCTCCCGTATTTTTCCTTTTTAAATATAGGAATTCGTTTATTAGGATTGACTTGAATCCTTCCTTCCATTCATTAAGAAATAAAGTTATGAAATTGCTAGCAGCCGACCGTTACAAAGAATTCGTTGGAAAGCTTTATTTTATGCATTATTCTCCTTCTGTGCACACAAACTCACAGGGTCAAATCGCACGAGAAGTAATCTATGAATCATCTGTTACTTTTCCTTTTCCCTTTGCCTCGTAATTATTGTACCGAACTTAAAAATTAAAGTATTAATTTAATATATATTTAATTAAAAAATATTTTTAAGAAGCACACAAAAAGTTGACGTGACACATGACGGGCCCTCTAAAAGATGGAAAAGAGTTATTCTAATGTAATTAATTTTACTCGGTGCATGATTCCTAGGCATTTTACACCCGAAAGGCCTCTTTGGTCTTTATGCCTCCCAGAACCTGCTTGACCAAGTAACACGTGGCTCTCATACCAGCACAGGAAGATAGTGGGAAACTCCTCGGAGTGTCAACTTCACAGTTTGCAACAAGCTTCTCGGAATCTGATTGGCGGGAAGCGATCAATTCCAAATTGAGGCATGCTTGTCGCTCCTCCTATTTAAATTCCCGAAGGGCCTGGTCGCTCAGATCTTCGCCCGGTCCAACTATTTATGTTTTGACCCAATCGGTCCCTGACGCGTTCAGCACAAAGTTGAGGAATAATTAGCCACTGCACCGAGCCTGATTCTTACATTTATTTCTAATAATATAAATTATTTTATAAAATTTTATATAATAAGTTAAATTATTAAATTGTATTGAGTTTTTAATATGAAATCAAAACTTTAACAGTTAAATAATTATGAATTTAAATTTATTATTTTTATTTTTAATAAAAATTAAAAATAAAATACTAGAAACATGTAAAAGTTTCAACTCTAAATTTTTTTATTTGAGATGATATATTATAAAATAATATAAATTATATTTTAAAATTTTATATAATAATTTAATATTTAATTGAGAGAATAACTTATTATTTGATTAAGATAATTCTTTCACTTGAATAATTCAAAGCTAGAGAGGCTTACTAAAAGAAACTACATGAAATAAAAACAAAACAACCATGGAAAAAGTTCTTTGATGGCGTTATCGAACAGGTTCTGAGCGATTCACTCGTGCTAAAACACAAAAATCTGGGCGCGGAGCTGCTTTTCTTTGCACAATTCTCTGTGCTGCACAGCACAATAAAGCATTTGAAAGGGCAATTTGTGTCAATGGACAAAATCCAATTTGGTCGCACGGGTAGCAGATTTTACGGCTTCTCGGAGTCAAGAAAAAGAAAAAGGAAGCCACATCTTACACACCAGCATTAAAAAACAATGCATTGACCATCGAGAAGCCTGCAATGACTACAGTTCTGCTCCGAAACCACTGCATCAGCTTGTTTGTATGCGTTTAATGTATGTTGTCAGTGTCTCCAAATAAGCCATATTCCAAGAGCTGATAATCCGAAACTACATGCAACAACAATGGCTAGAACCACTGCAAAAAATGTTGCCGCCAGGCACCATCTCCTGCGTAACATGATGAGATCACACTGTTCACAGAATACCACGAGGCATGAACCATATCAAAGCCCAGTAAGGCCTCAAAGCTAAAAAGTAACAACTAGAGGGGAAAGAGGATCCAGCAATAGTGAAAGCAGAAAACTCTAGGCAACGAGCGGGAAAGAAGCATGCAACGACCCCATAAGCTGGTGCAGCAATTTCCACATCGAAAGTAGTTTACGAATGCGAAGACGACACAACTTTTCTTATTTTCTTCTTCTTTAGTATTTTATTTTTTAATGAAGAAAAAAACCATAACCTTCAACTGATTATATATTCATCTTCTGTATATACAAGGATGCCGTTTAAAGGAACCCAGTTAATAAATAAAAATATCGAGGAAAAGAAATAAAAACCATAATGAACTGGGGCTGATTTCGATGAAGTAAAAAACAACCTACCGTCATGCTGGGGCCTTGATGTTCCAGTTAATTAAACGATAACTTCCAAAAACAAACTGACGAGAGCAGCGACCTTAGAAATGCAGCCGGCAGATCCTGATGGGACTACAGCCCATCTGACGAATGAATCATTTCCTTTTTGAGCAGTAAAATTGAGTAAATGGACCTGAAATCATGCATTTACAATTATTGGCTTCCCAAAGTAAACTTCATCATAGCCAGTATGAATTAGGAAGTAGCTTTTTGACATCTTTTACCTGATCGAGAAGATTGTTATGAACACCGCAATGATATGCATTTAGATCAAACTAGCCAACTGCCCGTGCTTTGCCATTGGTCGGAGAAATAATTGTTTTAGAAAAGAAAAGAAATGTAATGGCTTATCCCACATGGTTTTTTGATAGCAAACATTGTTTTCCAGCAAAAGACGTTAAATGAGTATACAAGCTTATACAGCACCTTTTTTTTTTTTTACAAAAAAAGACAAAAAAGAAGAAGGTGAAACTAAACATAAAAAAATAATCTAAAAAAATAAAAATTTTAAATAAATAAAATTAACTAATTAAATCCGTTAACTTTTTATTCTAAAAATTATTTTGCATCTAAACAATAAAGAAAAGGGTTGGTGCACATATATAAACAAAAAAGACTTCAATTTTTTGAAAGTTTGATAACAATTTCTTGTCTAAAGCAAAAAAAAAATTATAATTTTTTTTAATCTTAAGGAGCTAATAATACACCAAGTTTAAAAAGATTTTTTTAAAAAAAACAAATAGGCTACTGACTAAATTAAATAATATTTTAATATAAATGCAAAAGACTTGCTTAAATTTTATTTAAAAAAGCAAATAAAAAAATCAATAAAATCCTAAACTCAAAGGATAAAATAGGAAACAAAAAAATAAAAAAAAATCTCAATGGACCCATCAAAGGTGGCGCAGACACACTAGCATGGTTAATCCAAGCTATCATGATAAATTTGTAATTCGGGTTGTGAGATTGAACTATCTTCATAGGAAACAATTTAAAAACAAAAAAAAGCTCAATAATTTTAAATAAATTTAATATTAAAAGATAAAATTAAAAATAAAATGATGCAAAAAAAAGAGAGCTATCAATTCATATTAACCTTTCACATTTATAACCTAGATCACTGTATAAAAAATTCATAATCCAAACTCAAAATCACTTAAATATTAAATGATGAAATAAAATAAAAAAAGAAGAAACAAATAAAACTAAATAAAATGATGAGGAATGAAATTAAAAAATAAAAGCCAATTAAGAAAATGATATAAAAAATTGCAATTAAAAAACTAGGATCAAATCTAATAAAAAAAATCAAATTAAATTAAATTTTAAGGGATTAAATTGAAAAGAAAAAATAATAATTAAAAGGATAAGGACCAAATCTGATATAAAACCAAATTAAATTAAATTTCAATAGATGAAATTGAAAAAAAAATTAAAAATTAAAAAAAATTAATTAGAAGAATAAGGATTATAATTGAAATAAAAATAAAATGGGAGGTGATTCTATTGACATGAAGGTCGGGCAATTTTTAGTTGCCATAGTAGAACATAAAAGCCACTTGAACATGATAACCCTCCTCCACATGCACAAGTCACATTTTATTATTTTTTATATTGCTAAAAAGACTAAATTAATTTTTATTCATATTGTATATGACACAAAAAAAAACCCATAAAAAAGTATGAATAGCTCCTAAATAATAACTTGAAAATTTTTTAATTTGAAGGGCATTGGAGCAAATACACTATTTCTCAAAAGTGAAAATGACAAAAAAAACCCCTTCCATACTATGATTATTAAAGGGTAATATAGTTATTTTACTATCTACTTTTATATAAAAAGATTATTTTGCCTCTCTCAAATCAACAATGATCAATGAGTCCTTATGAAAAGAAAACACTACCAATAATAATTTATGTCTAGTGCTGCAATGAATCCTAATAATCTATGTCTAGTGCTACAATGAACCCCTTTCTTTCCCCCCCAACACATATATGTTGTTAATGTTGCAATATAACCTGCATTGCATTCATAATACAATACTTTTCTAACCTGTGAATTGCTAACCCCTAACTTTTGAGTAATGAACTAAGCAAGTTCTAAAATGTGAAGCTTCAGGTCCAATTAGTTGACTTTCACCATCATTTCTTAGTTATTTGTTTAATTTTCTCTTCATTTATGCATGGAAATAAATGATTAAATATGATAAAAAAAAGCATCTTAATTAAGCTATCATAATACACTAAAGAGAAAACATGATTAGTTGCAGAAGCAATATGTGTATACAACATATTCAGACTCAAAGAACCTTATTCATCTTGACCAAAAAGATAGTTTGAAGATTTAAAGCATATGCCAAAAGTGAAAACATTCTCTGTGGTCATTCTTTTATGGTATGAAACCTTTTACCTCATGTTCTAGGAGCTTGTTTGATGTAATTTCTTTTAAGTAACTTATTGTGTCTTTTTTTTTTTTACAAATATAGATAGTTTATTCTATACTTATTATATAAGAAAACAAAGAACCTATAATGCAATTTGACGTCATTTAAGTGGAAGATAAAGAGTGAATAAACAAGGTTTCTACTAATTGAACTTGTAAAACATTTTAACTATATTCATGTAAAAATAATTTTGTTAGATAGATTTCATCAGTATAATATATTCTTTCAGAAATGAATTATGAAACACAAATTTTGACATATGACTCAAAGACATATAATTTCTACACATCGATGACTCAATTTGGAATAAAAAACTAAATTGTGACTTAAAGAATATGTCTACATAATTTTAGTCAGAGAAATCACCAAAATTTAAGGTGGAAAAGTGACAATGCACAAACTTCATTACTATAGTTTCAAGCACACCATAATTTCTAAAATTCTTATAAATATGCACCTACTTATGCTTCAACTCTTAAAATTTTTTTTGAGAAAACTTTGCATGCATTCATTGAAAAGCAAGAGACAAGTAACACTCAACTTGCTTAAAGCATAACAGATTTTAAAGATACTTTTTCAAAACTCACATCTGCTCTCAGTTTTCAAGAGAAAGGTAAGTTTTCATCTTAACCACAACAAAATCCCAAGGGGCAATATAACACAAATGCAAGTAGTTCTAAAAATTAACATATGGATCAAATCAAATTAGTCATCACTCTTCCTAATGCTAAGATTATTCAAAAACCAATTCTTGAACCTTGTGAGAAAGATGATGAGTTAATCTCTAAGGGCAAGAAATGAGTTAAATTTGAACATTGTAAAAAAAAAAAAGACTAATTTCATGCCAACACTTTATTTTCTCATGCCATGACCAATCAGAAAGAAATTGAGGATGAAAAAGGCACAAAAAATATTGATGCAAATCTTTTATCAAAAGTGACAATAGATCTTAAAGCATAACAGATTTTAAAGATACTTTTGCAAAACTCACATCTGCTCTCAATTTTCAAGAGAAAGGTAAGTTTTCATCTTAACCACAGCAAACTCCCAAGGGGCAATATAACACAAATGCAAGTAGTTTTAAAAATCAACATATGGATCAAATCAAATTAGTCATCACTCTTCCTAGTGTTAAGGTTATTCAAAAACCAATTCTTGAACCTTATGAGAAAGATGATGAGTTAATCTCTAAGGGCAAGGAAGGAGTTAAATTTGAACATTGTAAAAAAAAAGACTAATTCCGTGCCTGCACTTTCATTTCCTCATGTCATGACCAATCAAGAAGAAATTGAGGATGAAAAAGGCATAAAAAATATTGATGCAAATCTTTTTTCAAAAGTGACAACAGATTTGACACCCGACATTATACCAATCGATGATTACTTTCTTGATGAATCTATACTTTCTCTTAGTTCAATGCCTTAATTTGCTAAAAATGTTAATTTTTTTGCTTTAGGATTTTTGTCAGCTTATTGGAGCATCAAAAACAAAAGAAAATTTTTGAGCAACGTGTAAAATTTTTCTTAGGATAACCCTTACTTATTCAATTATTATTGACACGACTAAAAGATTAATGTCTTCTTCCAAGTGCAGGAGTGTCGAAGTAATAAATAACCCGGCAAGACCGGGATCGAATCACAGAGAGGTTAATTGTACAAATTATAAACAACAATAACAACAACAATAATAGTAGCAATAATAATACTAATAATAATACTAGTAGTCATAGTAGTAGTAGCAGCAGCAGTAATAATAATAGTAGTAGTAATAATAATAATAATAATAATAATAATAATAATAATAATAGTAAAGAAGAAAAATTGATGAGAACTTTGAAATGAAAAATTAAAGTAAGGATTAAACAACAATAACAAACAATGTCAATGTTAGAGGATCCACTAATGGTATGTCAAACAAATATAGTATAAATTCTTATTATTCAATTGGAAACCACACACAAAGAAAATTCCAATCAGATTATAGATTGTTAACATGATTACATTAGTCATCCTATTCAATTAATGCTAATACTTGGTAAATTTCATGAAGCATTCATGATTATAACTTATGTTAACAACAAATCAAGTTCCTTTCATAGCTCAGGTGTCGGTTATACCATACAATATGAGTTATAAAAGTACCAAGCATTTGTTGTACCAATTGTTATACAACATAAATCAAGATTAGTCATTTAACAAGCAAAGTATTAAAGAGTGAATAAGATAACAAATATAAAACATGTTAGTATCAAATATTAAAGTCCATATTAAGTTTATACTATACTTATTCTTACACCATTAGTGTAACTTTTTTCACCTTGACATAATAAACTTAGCTACACATAATGAAAGAAAGAAAGAAAAATAGATAAACAAAATAAGAACATAAATAAGATAAAAGTTAACTAAGTAAAGGAAATGAAATGAAAGGCATAAACTTGATATTAATAAAAATAAAGCGTAAGCAATACAAAAAAAATACAAAAGAGAAAACAAGAGTATGATCTTGATTTGGACACCAAGATGCTTAAATGCATGGCAAATGCCTCCTTTTATAGGCTAAAATTAGAAACTATTGATTTAATGACTAATTGATGAGTAGATGACCAACTCTTGACTTGGTGACAATTCTTATCTTTTTTGGTTTGCCTAAAATGTCATTGATAACGTCAAAATTTAAACCACTTGAAACATAAAAGTTGTAGGAAATTATCTCAACTTTCTTATGTAAAACATTCAGATCATTTCAACTTTTAGAACTCTAGATATGACCAAAATACTGAACAATGCTCGGGCTGTAGGACAGATTCAAACTTCTTTGTTGTTGCTCTAATTTAAACTTGAAAATGACGTTTTTAGATTTAGGCTCCATATAAAAGTTGTAGGCCTATGTCTTACCTTTCCATGCATATAAAGTAGACCTAAATTTGAGATCTACATCTCAAGATGTGATCTAATTACTGAACACTGTTTCGGTTTGGACTGCACAGACATCTTTTTTCTAAGTTTGGCCATCTCTTTATCCTTTCAATTTCAGTTCTTAAATTCATCAATAAATCCTTTCATTTATGTGATAGGTCTGCATTTAAAATGAACATTTATCATAAATTAAAAGTATCTTATATTATTAGTTATATTATTATAAAACATGTTTTAGTTAAGGAGTTATTAATACTTCAAGTGCAAAATAATGATATAAAACCTTGATAAAAATACACTTTTAAGTATCAATCACACCCTCTAATTAGCTTATTACTAGTCTCTAGTAATCAAATCATTAAAATAGAAAAATACTTTGCAAATTCCACAAAGCAAGGTAGTTATCATTTAACTTCCATTAATCAATCCAAATAAACAAACTCTCATTAAATTTATATACCTACTCAATACCTCTTAACAAGATGTTTATAAACCTTTTTTTTGTGCTCAATGTATCAGCACATAATTATGGAGCTTTTCTTGGAAGAAAAGAAAATTTTTGTTCTAATGTTTAAGGTTAACTTCCTTGAGTTGAGATTATTATTTTTGTCTTTTTTTTAAATATATATATACATATAATTTAAAACACCTTGCATCTTTAATCCATGTAACAAGCTTGTAGTTGGTCAATCAATTATTCAGTAGTAGCAGCAGAGATTATGATTTGTCATATAGAAGATGTTAAAAATTCTTGTTCCACAGCATGATCAAGAAACAACAACAACTTATCATAATAACCATTAACATTTAACAAACCTATAGGTTTATGGTGAATGTGCAATTAAGCCCAAAAAAAAATATGAAAGATCTCTTAGTTGAGGCTTACATCTTCTCTTGGTTGAGAAGCATGTGTATGTTCAGGTAGTTGTGATTGAGTCTTACATCTTCTCTTGATTTTACATCTAAAAACGACTTAAATGCCCTCTATGGGTCGAGAATAGGCTTCCCATCCAGTTTTCTTAAAAACTAGCGAACAAGGTCTTTTCTAGTTAGATTTCCAAGACTAAGTAAATCATGTTCTTTATGAAATAGTGGCTATAAATCACGAATTGTATGATGCACATCTCCATTAGGATACGTATCAAGAGTCAATAGAAGATTATCTAAAGACTCTTTACTCAGACCATCCTTAATGAATTGTATTTTATCTTTATGGTTTATAGATACCATTTTTAAAGAACGACATTGTGCATTATAAGTCCATCTAACACATTGGTGGCAAACTTTCAGTTGTTTTGCGCGGTGTTTCTTTACAAAAGTCCTTTTACTTATTCCAAGCATATGTTAAATGAAGGAGTTAAAGGACTCACCTGATAATCAGACCTTTACTTCAATCAATCAACGAATATCTTCAGAAATTCTATGATTAATTAACAATCTCAATCTTGCACATCTAGCATGATAAATTTTTGTAATCGCCTTCTGAGGCAGAGTAGGAAAATACTTTTTTTAATTTTTCAAGATTAGTGTCCATTTTCAAATGAGAATTGGAAAAGAGATTCAAAAAATTGCATAAATATATATAGAAATATCAGTTATTGTAGGAAATTAAAAGAACTGACTTAAGTCACGGAGTACCGTTATCCGCCATTTAACCGAGATGAGAGAAACTAGCAAAAATCACTCAAAAAAAACACAAAAATAATATGAGAAAAAAAAAATCTTTATATACAGGATCACCCAATTCAATAAAGTCATGTTCAACTAAAAAATTGTTAAAGTAAACTTTCAGACGATGTCCATTTACCTTGAAAACATTTTTATTCTTTAGATTCTCGATGTCGTAGGCCCCATATGGATACACATGTTTCATAATAAAAGGACTGCTCCATCTTGATCTTAATTTTTCAGAAAATAAATGCAGTCAAGAATTATAAAGCAAGACTAGTTTATCAAGTGACATACCTAATGATGTTTTATAAGTAGTTTGATAAGTTCAAAGTGCATCATTAAGTCTTAAAGAACAGTCTTTTCTATTAGGGTTTACTCTTTTCTCCAAAATATGTTTTATCTTCCTATTAGCAAGCTCTACTTGTCCACTTATTTAAGGGTGATAAAGGGTAGCAACTTTATGTGTGATTCCATATTTTTTCATTAAAGACTCAAATGGCTTGTTGCAAAAATGTGTTCCACCATCACTTATTATGGCTTGAGGGACTCCAAATCGACTTAAAATATTTTCTTTCAAAAATTTTATCACTGTGTTGTGATCATTGTTTTAACTTGGAATTGCCTCTATCAATTTTAAAACATAATCTACTACTACTAATATGTATAAGAAACCAAATGATGGATGGAATGGACCTATAAAATCTAAACCCAAGCAGTCAAAGATATCAATGACAAGAATAGGATTTAAAGGCATCATGTGATGTTTTGAAATAAATCCTAACTTTTGACAATTCTCACAAGTCTTGCAAAATGTATGTGAGTCTTTGAACACGGTGGACCAGTAAAATCCACTTTGTAAAATTTTTATAGTTGTCTTTCTTGATGAGAAATGGCCCCCACATGCTTCAGAATGATAAAATTTAATGACACTACTTACCTCATTGTCAGAAATGTATCTTTGAAATATTTGATTAGAACAATATTTGAATAAATAAGGGTCATCCCAATAAAAGTTTTTCACTTCGTTCAAGAACTTTCTTTTATCTTGGGTACTCCAATGAGTTGGCAATTGTCCTAAAACAAGAAAATTGACAATATTAGCAAACCAAAGCATTATAGAGACAGAAAGTAAAGACTTATCGGGAAAGTAGTCATCGATTGGTGTGATGTTAATTTTTGAATCTGTTGTCAATCTTGACAAGTGATTTGCAACAACATTTTCGTTGTCTTTCTTATCTTTGATTGTGATATCAAATTCTTAAAGTAACAAAATCCATTGCACCAATGTAGCTTTATAATCTTTCTTAGAAAGAAGATATTTCAATGTTGCATGATCACTAAAAACAACAACAGATGAGCTAACAAGATAAAACCTGAATTTTTCATATGCAAATACTACTGCAAGTAATTCTTTTTTAGTGGTGGTATAATTCATTTGAGCACTATTTAAAGTTTTACTTGTATAGTAAATTACATAAGGTTTCTTATCTTTTATTTGTTCCAATATAGCACCTACAACATAATCACTAGCATCACATATTATTTCAAAAGGTAATGACCAATCGAGAGGTTGAATGATAGGAGCATAAGTAAGCACGTTTTTAAGTTTAATAAAGGCTTCTTCACAATGTTCAGTCCATTCAAAAAATAGTATCCTTTGTTAGAAGGTTACTTAAAGGCTTAGAAATTACACTAAAATCTTTGATAAACCTTCTATAAAAACCAGCATGTTCTAGGAATGATCTAACATCTTTAATAGATTTTGGTGTTACCACATTTGCAATTAACTTGATTTTAGATTTGTTAACCTTAATTCCTTTTGATGAAATAATGTGACCAAGTAAAATGCCGTTTGTTACCATAAAGTGATATTTTTCTGAATTCAGCACAAGATTCTTCTCTTCACACCTGTCAAAACCTTTTCTAAGTTAGTCAAACAATCATAAAATGAATCACCAAAAACAGAAAAATCATCCATGAAAATCTCAAGAAAATGTTCAACAACATCACTAAATATACTAAGCATGCATCTTTGAAATGTGGTTGGTGCATTACATAATCCAAAAGGCATCCTTCGATATGCAAAAGTACCAAATAAACATGTGAAAATAGTCTTCTCTTGATCTTCCAATACAATTTCAATTTGGTTGTAACCCAAATAGCCATATAGGAAACAATAAAATTCATAACCTGCAACTCTTTCTAGGATTTAATCTATGAAAGGTAAAAGAAAATGATCTTTTCTAGTAATTGAATTAAGTTTCCTATAGTCAATGCATATGCGCCAACCAGTAACAATTTTAGTGGGAATTAACTCATTGTTCTCATTTGTTATCATAGTGACTCCATATTTCTTGGGTACAACTTGGGTAGGACTTACCCATTTGCTGTCAGAAATAAGATAATTGATTTCATTATCTAGAAGCTTAATGACTTTATTTTTCACTACTTCTTTTATATTAGGATTTAACCTTCGTTGCATTTCTCTAGAAGGCTTAATATTTTCCTCCAAATAAATTTTACGTGTACAAATCAAAGGACAAATTCCTTTTATATTAGCTATGGTCCATCCTAATGTATTTTTATGCATTTTTAGAGTTTGTAATAACTTACCTTCTTGATGTGCATTAAGTTTGGAAGAGATTATTATCAGAAAAGTTTCATTTTCTCCCAAAAATGGGTATTTGAGATTGGATGGCAATGACTTTAAATTAGGTTTGGGTGGTTAAACACTAGAAGGTATGGACTTAATTGATCGTGGTGGCAATTCCTCAATTTGCAGCTTCCAATTACTTATCTTTGATTCTTCCTGAAAATAAATCATTTGCAAATCATTAGATTCATGAATCTCAATTTCACTGAAAGTGATTGGACATTGATCATAAATTAATTTTTCAGTAAAATCCATTTCTTGTAAATCATTATCATCTCTAGGTTGCTTGCAAATGTTGAAAATATTCATCTTCAATGTCATGTTTCCAAATGATAGCTTCATCGGTCCATTCCTATAATTAATCAATACGTTATAAGTTGCAAGAAATTGACATCCTAAAATAACATAAAATAAATTATATACTTTAACAGGTTGTGTGTCCAAGATAATAAAATCCACAGGATAAATGAATTTATCAACTTACACTAATACATCTTCAATTATTTCTCTAGGCACTTTTATAGATCTATCGACAAGTAAAGGAGTTATAGAAGTTGGTTTTAACCCACCTAGATTGAGACTCTAAAAAACTGAATATAGAAATAAATCCACACTAGCACTGAAATCAAGTAAGGCTATTTCAATTTTATGCTTTTCAATAAAGCAAGAAATTATAGGACAACCAGGGTCTTTATATTTCAAAGCATTATTCTTCTGAAGAATAACACTTACTTGTTCGGCTAGAAAGACTTTCTTTTCATATTCAATTTCCTTTTCACAGTGCATAGATCTTTAAAAAATTTAGCATAGGAAGGAACTTATTTAATATCATCTAGCAAAGGTATATTGATTCTTACCTATTTGAAAGTTTTAAAAATTTCAGAGTTGTGATTGACTTTCTTTTGTTTGGTCATGACTTGAGGAAATGGAAGTGCTAGCGGAGAATCATTCTTTTCTTTTCAATTTTCAGATTCAACCCCTTCCTTACCCTCAAAGATTGACTCATCATCTTTCTCATAAGGTTCAATAGAGGGTTTTTCAATAACCTTACCACTGCGAAGAGTAATGACTGATTTGACTTGATCCATATGTTGGCTTCCGGAACTTCTTGCATTTGCATTGTATTGCCCTTTAGAATTTTATTGTGGTTGAAATGGAAACTTACCTTTCTCTTGAAAACTGAGAACAAATGTTAATTTTGCAAGAGTATCTTTAAAATTTATCATGTTTTGAGAAGTTGAGTATTGATTGTCTCTTGCTTTTCAATGAATGCATGCAATGTTTTCTCAAGATTTCTTCTAAGAGGTGGAGCATAAGGAGGTGCATATCTATGAGAATTTTAGAAATTACGGTGTGCTTGAAATGGTGGTTGTGAAGTTTGTGCATTGTTATTCTCACTCTTCTAATTAAAATTTGGGTGATTTCTCAAATTAGGGTTGTATGTTTGTGAGTATGGGTTGTGGTTGACCATTTGAAAATTGTTTAAAGCATAGGCTTGTTCATGGAGACATTCCTTAAAAAAAAGGAAAGGTTGGATAATTATTGGTTGAGTTCTTATTTATTTCACATATTTGACACACAATGTTTTCAACAGATTTTAATTGACCACTCCTTTTCAATTATTCTAGCTAAACATGTAAACTTGGCTTGATGGTCATGATCTTCCCTAAGGTTGTACATATCTCCACTAGATGTATGAGGTTGAGTTTTACTCGGTGCCTCATAAGTACTCGCGGTGTCCCAATTTTGAGCATTTTCAGATAACAAGTCTAAATACTCCATTTCTTCATCAGGATCTTTATCTTTAAAGTTTCATTGTACATCAATTCAACCATTTGCCTATCTCTAAGTGTTAAACCTTCATAGAAATGTGAAACCAATCTCAATATTTCAAAACCATGATGAGAGCAAGTACTAAGCAAGTCTCGATACCTATCTCAACATTGGTAAAATGTTTCTCTTGGTTTTTGAGTGAAACTGGTGATTTGTCTTTTGAAAGAGTTTGTTCTATGAGATGGGAAAAACATCTTTGAAAACTGTTGTTGCATTTCATCCCAAGCACGAATGGATCCTGGTCTTAAATTTTGTATCCATATTTTAGCTTTATCTTTTAATGAAAAAGAAAAAAGCTTTAATCTGATGGTGTTTATGCTAAAATTTAAATTATTATATGTGTTGCAGACCTCCATCAATTCCCTTAAATGCAAGTATGAATTTTCCAATTCTAAGCCATGAAAAGAAGGTAAAAGTTGAATAATGTCTGGCTTAAAATTAAAATGAGATGCATCGGGAGGAAGAACTATGAATGATGGTGTATTTGTTCTTGTAGGATTCATGTAGTCTCTAAGTGTTCTAACATGATTATTTTTATTATGAAGTGATTGATTATCTTTTTAGGCCATATTTTCTGAAAATAATAAGGGTACCCTACAAAGTCTACCACTTGATGTACGTGACCGGACTCTCATGCAAATGTAGGAATATAATAAAAGGAAAAAAAATAAAAGAAGAAACAAGAGAAAAGAAATAAAGTTATATACCAAAAAAAGTGAAAAGTGAAAATAAAATAAATATTGTAATTTATACAAAACTTACCTCCCTGGTATCGTCGCCAAAAACTTGATACGGCAAGACCGAGATCGAATCACAGAGAGGTTAATTGTACAAATTATAAACAACAATAATAATAACAATAACAATAACAACAACAACAATAATAGTAGCAATAATAATACTAATAATAATACTAGTAGTCATAGTAGTAGTAGCAGCAGCAGTAATAATAATAATAATAATAATAATAATAATAATAATAGTAAAGAAGAAAAATTGATGAGAACTTTGAGATGAAAAATTAAAGTAAGGATTAAACAACAATAACAAACAATGTTAATGTTAGAGGATCCACTAATGGTATGTCAAACAAGTATAGTATAAATTCTTATTATTCAATTGGAAACCACACACAAAGAAGATTCCAATCAGATTATAGATTGTTAACATGATTACATTAGTCATCCTATTCAATTAATGCTAATACTTGGTAAAGTTCATGAAGCATTCATGATTATAACTTATGTTAACAACAAATCAAGTTCCTTTCATAGCTCAGGTGTCGGTTATACCATACAATATGAGTTATAAAAGTACCAAGCATTTGTTGTACCAATTGTTATACAACATAAATCAAGATTAGTCATTTAACAAGCAAAGTATTAAAGAGTGAACAAGATAACAAACATAAAACATGTTAGTATCAAATATTAAAGTCCATATTAAGTTTATACTATACTTATTCTTACACCATTAGTGTAACCTTTTTCACCTTGACATAATAAACTTAGCTACACATAATGAAAGAAAGAAAAATAGATAAACAAAATAAGAACATAAATAAGATAAAAGTTAACTAAGTAAAGGAAATGAAAGGCATAAACTTGATATTAATGAAAGTAAAGCGTAAGCAATACAAAAAAATACAAGAGAGAAAGCAAGAACATGATCTTGATCTGGACATCAAGATGCCTAAATGTATGGCAAATGCCTCCTTTTATAGGCTAAAATTAAAATAACTAATTGATGAGTCAGTGACCAACTCTTAACTTGGTGACAATCCTTATTTTCTTTTGTTTGCCTAAAATATCATTGATAACGTCAAAATTGAAACCAAGAAAACATGAAAGTTGTAGGAAATTGTCTCAACTTTCTTATGTAAAACATTCAGATCATTTTGACTTCTAAAACTTCAGATATGGCTAAAATACTGAAGCTCGAGCTGTAGGACATATTTGGACTTCTTTATTGTTGCTCTAATTTGAACTTGAAAATGACATTTTTAGATTTAGGCTCTTAGGGCATTAGGTGTTAAAACACCTCTACGAGCTTAGTAACTCGAGTCGTAGATACTAATATGTAGATAATATAATGTTTGATTCCCTTAAGCTTTTATCCTCAACCCATGTAACAAGTAGTGGGCCAATAACTTCCAAGTCAGTTGACTTTAGGGCATTAGGTGTTAAAACACCCTTTCGAGCTTAATTGCTTATGTTAGGATGATACGAAACCAAATTTATCTATATTTTTATTATTTTTATTATTTTTAATTATATATTATCCCTTTCCTTTAGTTGTTACCTTTAACAAAAGAACATAAATAATGTAATAATCTAATATACAACCCATAATCATATGTTTAAAGTGTGTGTGTGTGTAAATTAAGGTTTAAGAATAAATGTTAAATAATTATTTGAGCAGAATTAAGTGATAACAATGCGAGAGTTTGTAAATCTGAATATTTTAAGAAGTATTATGATAGACCTTGTTACGAATAATTACTAAGATGCGTCTTAAGAGTCATAATAAGTTCTCCTTACTCTGCCATTATAGTAACAACAATTTTGCACATGCTTTATGAAATAGAAAATATAATTTTTTTTAGCTACTACCCTCTCTTCCCAACTAAAACGAGACATTGTCCTCAATGTTTAAAGGTAGAAAGATAGAGTATAGAAGATATCACCTGAAATAATAAATACTGACAAACCTGAAATACACTAAAACAAATATAATAAACAAAAAAACACAATAGTAAAACCAAAAGACATAAAGATTCACAAATAAAGGCTCAAATCCAATCTAAGCTTTTTATGGCTTTCCTTAGTTGATCAATTTATAGGACTCATGGAAGGATCAATTATAAGAATGAAAGATTGTAGTTGGTCAATCAATTGTTCAGTAGCAGCAACAAAGATTAGGATTTGTCATGCAAAAAATGTTAAAAATTCCTGTTCCACAGCATGATTAAGAAAAGACAACAACTTATCATAATAACCATTAACATTTAACAAACCTATGGGTTTATAGTGAATGTGCAGTTGAGCCTAAGAGGAAATATGAAAGATCTCTTCCAATGTGCCTAGACCACCTGGAAAGGCAATGAAGGCATCAACATGGTTAAACATTGCATTCATTCGAGCAGATATTGTGGATACCTATAGTTCCTCTCCAATTGTTTTTCCAATGATGTCCTTTTATGTCAAAGCTTCGGGGATAACTCCCAAAACTTGACTACCTCCTAAAAATACAGCTATTGACACACCTCTCATTAACCTAAAACTGCCTTTCCTATACACTAAATGAATCTTTCTCTTAGCTAGCACTTGACCAAGATGATTTGCTGATTCTAAAAACTTTTTTTTTTTAGAACTAGATCCACCGAAAACATAAATATTTCTTATATGATGACCTGAGGAACTTGCCATTTCTACACACTTTTGTATTTGATGAATGTATGGATTAAGTATAAATGAAAAGAAGAAAGAGAGGATTTTATAGATGAGAAATTAGAAAGGCAATCATACCACCTATATGTAAGCCAGCTGGAGTCTCAAACATACATATTCTCTCTCTTTATTTATTTACTTTTGAAAAAGCATATGTATATACAGGTAGTTGTGATTGTAGCTCACATATTCCCTTGGTTTTACATCTCCAGTTATAACCTAATGATTGAACAATGTTCTGGTTTGAATTGAATCAACATTTTTTTTAAGCTTAGCTATTTCTTTATCCTTTCACTTTTAATAGTTAGTCACATCAATCAATTATTTGAATTGTGAGATATGATTGCATTTAAAATAAGCATTTACTATAAATTAAAGCTATGTTATATTATCAGACTTGTTATTATAAAACATGCTTAAGTTAGGGAATTTAATGATACTTTAAGTGTAATATGATGATATTAAATCTTGATAAAAGCATACTTTTAAGTACTAATCAACCTGTTGAGAGTATATATAAAAAAAACAAATAAAATGGTTAGGTTACAAAAAGGAAAAAAAAGAAGAAGAAAGGTGATTAATCAAATAAAAAAATTATTGATGTGAGTTTATAACATGGAGGTGAGAAGTTAACTTGGAAGCTGAGAGACACGAAATCTTGCAAAAACAATAATAACAAAAGATAAAAGCTCGTGTACAGCAACAACATTAAAGTTGCTAACATAGTTATCCCAAAAAGTAATACATAGCTCATCACCCTTGGAATAGATTGAAAAAGATTTATTATGTAATGAAATAAATATTCCATAAAGTTAATGGGTTGTGAAAACTAATCGTGTATTTTCTAAGGTGACCTTTTTTTATTTTCAAGATTTTGACCACGAACTAAGATTTGTTGTAATAGTTGTACTACTATAAGCCTTCTAAGCATATAAAAATAATAAAGGCACGAGTGTTAAGATATTTTTTATATGAAACACTAAGTCAACTATAAAAGGAAAATAACTGAAAGTGTTTGAAAAAAAAAGAATGAGAATCTTTAATCCCTTTATTTTTGATAGAATATGCACTAAGTCAACCATACTAAAATAATGCCTCAACAATAATAGTATAATAGAAGAAATGATATAAATTATTATGTAAGATTTTAAGTTAACGACAACATTGTTTGGAAGCACCAAGTTTCTTGACTATTCTCGTAGGTGTAAAAACTTTTTATTTCATAGTGTTCATCTACAACAATGGAGTTATTGAAAAATGGAATACCCTTGCTTTTGTCGATCCTTGAATTGCATTTCCCTAAATTTAAAAAAGAAAGAAAGAAATGTCATGTAAAAGGAAAAAATATGTAATTATAAAATAAATTAAAAATTATGTATTAATGAAATGACAATTTATAAGGTAATTTGCCATGTTTTTTTTTATAGGCAAAAAAAAATATGTAAGCAAAGAAGTACAAAAAGCATCAAAAGAATAAAACAATAACTAAACTAATATATAATGATGAAGACATGATTGCTATAAAAAATACTATCACATAGAATTTATTTATTTATTTTAAAAAGAACAAATTGTTAATAGATTAGTGATAACATGGAAAAACTAATCTAATTGTCAACAAAATACAACTAAAGATGCTAAATTGGCCATCAAATGTTGCAACCTATAAAAAACAGGCTCGAGCACACATCAATGGATAAAAGAGAACTTCTTGATGTTTTGAATTAGAATAGCCATGCTATACAAAGATATAATCTAGTTGTTTAGATGCTATGCCTTTTTTCATAGAAATGAGAGATACAACACATATAAAAAACATATATAAAAAGAGTCTAATTTAGTAACATTTAATGCAATTGAACAAATAGAAAAATAGAGAAGGTGGAAACAAAACTAAAAAAAAATAGGTAAAAGTTAATAAATAAAGAAAAAAAAGCTCTTGAAACTTTAGAAAGGTTGTTAAAAAGAGAAAGTACTTTCTTAGAAAGCATTGATTAATGATTACATTTAACCTTTATAATTTAAAAAAACCATTCTCTAGATATAGATCCTATGACATCTGACACGACGAAAAGATTAATGTCTTCTCCCAAGTGCAAGAGTGTCGAAGTAATAAATAACTCGGCAAGACCGGGGTCGAACCACAAGGAGGTTATTGTACAAATTATAAATAACAATAATAACAATAATAGTAATAACAACAACAACAACAACAACAACAACAACAACAATAATAATAATACTAGTAGTAGTAGTAGTAGTAGTAGTAGTACTAATAACAATAAAGAAGAAGAAGAAGATGAGAACTTTTAGATGAAATATTAAAGTAAGTATTAACAATGATAATAACAAATGTCAAGGTTAGAGGTTCCACTAATGGTATGTCAAACAAGTATAGTATAAACTCTTATTGTTCAATTGGAAACCACACATAAAGGAGGTTCCAATCAGATTATAGATTGTTAACATGATTACATTAGTCATCTTATTCAATTAATGCTAATACTTGTAAATTTCGTCAAGCATTCATGATTATAACTTATGTTAACAACAAATCAAGTTCCTTTCATAGCTCAGGTGTCGGTTATACCATACAGTATGGGCTATGAAAGTGCCAAGCATTTGTTGTACCAATTGTTATACAACATAAATCAAGATTAATCATTTAACAAGCAAAGTATTAAAGAGTGAACAAGATAACAAATATAAAACATGTTAGTATCAAACATTAAAGTCCATATTAAGTTTATACCATACTTATTCTTACACCATTAGTGTAACCTTTTCACCTTGACATAATTAACTTAGCTAGACATAATGAAAGAAAGAAAAATAGATAAACAAAATAAGAACATAAAAGTTAACTAAGTAAAGGAAAGGAAATGAAAGGCATAAAATTGATATTAATGAAAACAAAGCATAAAGAATACAAAGAGAGAAATCAAGAGCATGATCTTGATTTGGACACCAAGATGCCTAAATGTATGGCAAATGCCTCCTTTTATAGGCCAAAATTGGGAACTATTGATTTGATGACTAATTGATGAGTAGATGGCTAACCCTTGACTTGGTGACAATCCTTATCTTCTCTTGTCTGCCCAAAACGTCACTGATGACGTCAAAATTAGAGCTACTTAAAAACATAAAAGTTCTAGGCAATTATCTCAGCTTTCTTGTGTAAAAAATTTAGCTCATTTCGACTTCTAGAACTCCAGATATGGCCAAAATACTGAACAGTGCTCGGGCTGGAGGACAGATTCAGGCTTCTTTGTTGTTGCAACAATTTGGACTTGAAAATGGCCTTTTTAGATCTTGGGCTCTATAGGAAAGTTGTAGGCCTATATCTTACCTTTCCATCCATATAAAGTAGACCTAAATCTGAGATCTATAGCTCTAGATATGACCCAATTACCGAACAGTGTTCCAGTTTGGATTGCATCGACATCTCTTTTCTAAGTTTGATAATCTCTTTGCCTTTGCAATTGAAGTTCTTAAAGTCATCAATCAATTCTTTCATTTATGTGATAGGCCTGCATTTAAAATTAACATTTATCATAAATTAAAGGTATCATATATTATTAGATAGATTATTATAAAATGTACTTTAGTTAAGGAGTTATTGATATTTCAAGTGCAAAATGATGATATAAAACCATGATAAAAATGCACTTTTGAGTACTAATCAACATCTTTATAGAAACTATTCTTAACATAATTAAAAGGTTTTTATTTGTTGTCATATGTGATTATTTTAAGCCTTTTATATGTTGTAACTCATGAGAAAGCACCATCTAATTGGCTATGATTGAAAACTTGTTCTTAGAGAAAAATGCCGATGAGTTTCAATGATTGGCCATTGATTTTGCTTATTGTCATACCATAGCATGGTCTAATAGGAAATTGTCTTTGTCTAATTGTGAATGGGCACCTTTCTTTATTTATATGAAAGACAATTCTTAGGATGAAAACATGACTTCCAATATTAAACCTTGTTATAATTTTTACTTTGATCACTCTCTCAATAACTTGTGTAATATTGTGTTTTATTTCATTACATAAACTAGCTAATATATTTATGTTACATAATAACATGATTAATGTTTTTATTTTCAAAGAAAAGGCATATGAGGGCACACCATTAAACTTGAGTTACTTGATAAACTTAACAATATATAATAAATCAACATTATTAATATTGCTAAAGGACTTACAGATAATATCAGTGCTTAGGTAAAGGCATTTGACTCCTAATGAACAATTAAGAAAACATTGTTTATCAAAGTACCTGTAACATTCTTTAGAGTGATGATTTCTTTTTCTCTAAAATAGTTTGTTTCAATATTGATTTCACAAATAAAATGATAAATTGTTGAGAAAATGATTGTAAGTAGATCCAACCTGACATTTAACAATTGATCTGATGGGATTTTAACTAGAGATACACCACAATCATCTAGGAATGTGAGGTTATGTATTTCTCCATTTCTAATTGAAAGAATCCACTAAGCAAATTCATGAAGTTCTTTTTTGTTTTTTGTTTTTTTATCAAGGCCATCAAATGAAAGGCACATATTCTTTTTAAGAGTGAGGGTTTTGAACTTAGGTTATAAGGCCAAGCTACTAAAAGAAGCATGTACAATCTCTTTCTTTGTTCTTGTAGGAACAATATATGAAATTTGCATGAAATCCCTCTTAATAAGATTGATTTCCCTTCAAATGGTTTTTATTGCTTATAGTCTCGATCGTTTCCTAAAAGAACTTATAATGAATGATCTAATGTCTCAAAATAACATCTATTATTTATTAAAGTCTCATCCCAAATGACAACAACTATCATTTCAAACAAGTGTGAAAGATATATGTTTTTCTTTATCTTATATTATAAGCCATCAATAACGAGAAGATGAATATTAAATCTTGAATGAGCAATTCTCCCACTTGATAACAAAAGTGAATCAATCCTGGACAAGGCAATAACAAACATTGTCAAACCTTCAGACCTTATTTTATTTATTATTATATGCCATAAATTTTTTTTCCTAGTGCCTTTATGGCTATGGACAAATATCAATGTATGATATATATCAAGAACATATTTAACAATATATTCATAGATATTTTTCTAGGATTGGTTAAGCATAGAAAGAGTAAATGAATGTTGACAGGTTAAATTAATGATATTATAATTTAGTTCTCCCTTACATTAGATAACAACTCCTATCTGATATTAAAAGATCATATTTCTCAAGATAGGTGACAACAACATTAAAAAGTAACTCAAGCTTGTACAAAATATAATTTCACAACTCAACTTATGATAATCATAGATTTGGCATGTTGACGGTTAATCTAAATTGGTATATGATATCATTAAGCATTAAATGCAAACATTTAAGGAATAAAGCTATTGGATTGGCAACTTCACAAAAAAAAATGCTAACAAAATTTTTTCTAAGTTATAGAGATGTGGAACTTATAATAGCTTCATAAAAGCCTCAACCTATTATTATTATCACCTAAAACACTTAAGGTTTTGTAAGGAAGCCGAAATGTTAGATAAACAACTCCAAAAACCTTTCTTAAGTTTTCAAAGCTTTAAACTCCTTTGACATGGTTTAAAAGTAACCTAACAAAATATAACTCTCTAGTAACGAGATAAACATAGGTGACATAGACAAGGCAAAAACCCTTTTAATTTAGGTACCAATTTTTTTTTTTACCAACATCCCAAACATACTTATTTAGAAATCTAGAGTAATAAATATTATATTAATCAACATCAATTTGATTTCGTGCAAACTATTGTATAAGCATTGTTTTATCAACACTTAGCCTTCTTAAAACTGAGGGTAGCAGTTGACTCTCTGAAAAGACAATGTTCTAATGTTGCAATAAATGAACTTGAAGTCACTTGATAGAAGAAGATTTTGAATGAATAGGAATTAGAGACAACTCCAAATAGCTTTGTATACATATATGAATCTTGATTAGTACTCAAAAGTGCATTTTTATCATGGTTTTATATCATCATTTTGCACTTAAAGTATCAATAACTCCTTAACTAAAGTACGTTTTATAATAATCTATCTAATAATATAAGATACCTTTAATTTATGGTAAATGTCCATTTTAAATGCAGGCCTATCACATAAATGAAAGGATTGATTGATGACTCTAAGAACTTCAATTACAAAGGCAAAGAGATTATCAAACTTAGAAAAGAGATGTCGGTGCAATCCAAACCGGAACACTGTTTGGTAATTGGGTCATATCTGGAACTATAGATCTCAGATTTAGGCCTACTTTATATGGATGGAAAGGTAAGACATAGGCCTACAACTTTCATATGGAGCCCAAGATCTAAAAAGGCCATTTTCAAGTCCAAATTATTGCAACAACAAAGAAGCCTGAATCTGTCCTCCAGCCCAAGCACTGTTAAGTATTTTGGCCATATCTAGAGTTCTAGAAGTCGAAATGAGCTGAATTTTTTTCAAAAGAAAGTTGAGACAATTGCCTAGAACTTTCATGTTTTCAAGTGGCTCTAA
>SRLM01001404.1:15266-116643 GCA_015708895.1 Populus ilicifolia | reverse complement strand
GGTATTAGGTGTTAAAACACCCCTTCGGGCTTAATTGTTTAGGTTAGGGAGGCTACGAAACCAAACTTATCTACATTTTTATTATTATCATTTTTTTTCTTTTTCTCTTTTTTTTTCCTTCTTTTTTTCATTTTTTCCCTTAATTATATACAATCATTTTCCCTTAGTTGTTACCTTTAACAAAAGAACATAAATAATGTAATAATCCAATATGCAACCCACAATCATATGTTGAAGTGTGTGTGTGTAAATTCAGGTTTAAAAATACATGTTAAATAAGTATATGAGCATACTTAAGTGATAACAATGCAAGAGTTTGTAAATTTGAATATTTCAAGAAGTATTATGATAGACCTTGTTACCAATGATTACTAAGATGCGTCTCAAGAGTCATAAAAGATTCTCCTTACTCTGCCATCATAGTAACAACCATTTTGCACATACTTTATGAAATAGAAAACACAATTTTTTTTTAGCTACTACCCTCTCCCTAAAGTAAAATAAGACATTGTCCTCAATGTTTGAAGGTAAAAAGATAGAGTATAGAAGATATCACTTGAAATAATGAATACTGACAAACCTGAAACATACTGAAACAAATATAAGTAATAACAGAACACAATAATAAAACCAAAAGACACAAAGATTCACAAATGAAGGCTCAAATCCAATTTAAGCTTTTTACGGCTTTCCTTGGTTGACCAATTTATGCGACTCATGGAAGGACCAATTACAGGAATGAAAGATTGCAGTTGGTCAATCAATTGTTCAGTAGTAGCAGCAAAGATTATGATTTGTCATGTAGAAGATGTTAGAAATTCCTGTTCCACAGCGTGATCAAGAAAAGACAACAACTTATCATAATAACCATTAACATTTAATAAACCTATGAGTTTATGGTGAATGTGTAGTTGGGCCCAAGAGGAAATATGAAAGATCTCTTCCAATGTGCCTAGACCACCTGGTAAAGCAATGAAGGCATCAGCATGGTTAAACATTACATTCATTTGAGCTGATATTATAGAGACCTGAAGTTCCTCTCCAATTGTTTTTCCAATGATGTCCCCTTGTGCTAAAGCTTCGGGGACGACCTACAAAACTTGACTACCTCCTAAAAATACAGCTATTGACACACCTCCCATTAACCCAAGACTGCCTCCCCCATACACTAAATGAATCTTTCTCTCAGCTAGCACCTGACCAAGATGATTTGCTGATTCTAAAAACTTCTTTTCTTTTTCAGGACTAGATCCACAACAAACACAAATATTTCTTATATGATGACTTAAGGAACTTGTCATTTCTACACACTTTTGTATTTGTTGAATGTATGGGTTAAGTAGAAATGAAAGGAAGGAAGAGAGGGTTTTATAGATAAGAAATTAGAAAGACAATCATAACACCTATATATAGGCCAGCTAGAGTCTCTCTCTCTCTCTCTTTATTTATTTATTTACTTTTAAAAAAACATATATATGTACAAGTAGTTGTGATTGTGGCTCACATCTTCCTTTGGTTTTACGTCCAAGAACGACTTAAACGCCCTCTATGGGTCGAGGATAAGCTTCTCATCCAGTTTTTTTAAAAACTGGCAAACATGGTCTTTTTTAGTCATATTCCCAAGACTAAGTCAATCATGTTTTTTATGAAATAGTGGCCATAAATCATGAATTGCACAATGAACATCTCCACTAGGATGTGTCTCAAGAGTTAATAGAAAGTTATCTAAAGACTCCTTACTCAGGCCATCCTTAATGAATTTTATTTTATCTTCACGGTTTATAGATACCATTCCTAAACAACGACATTGTGTATTACAAGTCCATCTAGCACATTGATGACAAACTTTCAGTCGTTTTGCACGACGTTTCTTTGCAAAAGTGTTTTTACATGTTCCAAGCATATGTGAAATGAAGGAGTTAGAGGACTCACCTGATAATCGGACTTTTGCTTCAATCAACCAATGAATATCTTTAGGAATTCCATGATTCATTAAAAATCTCAATCTTGTACATCTAAAACGGTAAATTTATGTAATCACATTCTGAGACAAAGCGGGAAAATACTTTTTTAATTTTGCAAGATTAGTGTCCAATTTCAAATGAGAATTGGAAGAGATATTCAAAAAATTGCACAAATATATACACAGATATCAGTAATTGTGGGAAACTGAAAGAACCAACTTAAGTCACGGAGTACCGTTATTCGCCATTTCACCGGGGTGAGAGAAACTAGCAAAAATCACTAAAAAAATAAAAATCAATCTTTATATACAAGATCATCCAATTCAATAGAAAATTATTAAAGTAAACTTTCAGACGATGTCCATTTACCTTGAAAACATTGCCATTTATTGGATTCTCAATGTCATACACTCCACATGGAAACACATGTTTCACAATAAAAGGACCACTCCATCTTGATTTTAATTTTTCAAGAAATAAATGCAGTCGAGAATTATAGAGCAAGACTTTTTTACCAACATTGAATGTTTTTCTCAGTATATTCTTGTCATGAAACTCTTTGATTCTTGCTTTATGAATTCTTGAATTTTCATATGCATCATTTCTTATTTTCTCAAGCTCATTTATTTGTAAGTTTTGCAGTTGACTAGCATCTTTCATATTTGAATTGAAAGCTTTAATAGCCCAATAACCTTTATGTTCAAGTTCCACAGGCAAGTGACAAGGTTTTCCATAGACTAGTCTATAAGGTGACATACCTAATGATGTTTTATAAGCAGTTCGATAAGCCCAAAGTACATCATTAAGTCTTAAAAACCAATCTTTCCTATTAGGGTTCACTGTTTTCTCCAAAATGTGTTTGATCTCCTTATTAGCAAGCTCTACTTGTCCATTTATTTGAGGGTGATAAGGGGTGGCAACTTTATGTGTGATTCCATATTTCTTCATTAAAGACTCAAATGGCTTGTTGTAGAAATGTGTTCCACCATCACTTATTATGGCTCAAGGGACTCCAAATCGACTCAAAATATTTTCTTTGAAAAACTTTATCACTGTTTTGTGATCATTGTTTCAACTTGGAATTGCCTCTATCCATTTTGAAACATAATCTACTACGACTAATATGTACAAGAAACCAAATGATGGAGGAAATAGACCCATGAAATCTATACCCCAATAGTCAAAGATCTCAAAGACAAGAATAGCATTTAAAGGCATCATGTGACGTTTTGAAATTGATCCCAACTTTTGATAATTTTCACAAGACTTGCAGAATGCATGTGAGTCTTTGAACATGGTAGGCCAATAAAATCCATTTTGTAAGATTATTGCAATTGTTTTTATGAGAAATGGCCCCCACATGCCTCAGAATAATAAAATTTAATGACACTACTTACCTCATTTTCAGGAATACATCTTTGAAATATTTGATCAGGACAATATTTGAATAAATAAGGATCATCCCAATAAAAGTTCTTCACTTCGTTCAAGAACTTTCTTTTATCTTTGGTACTCCAATGAGTTGGCAATTGTTTATAAAGTGACATTTTCCCCAATTTAGCACAAGATTCTTCTCTTCACACCTGGCCAAAACCTTTTCTAAATTAGTCAAGCAATCATCAAATGAATCGCCAAAAACAGAAAAGTTATCTATGAAAATCTCAAGAAAATGTTCAACCATATCATTAAATATACTAAGCATGCATCTTTGAAATGTGACTGGTGCATTACATAATCCAAAACACATCCTTCGATATGCAAAAATACCAAATGGACATGTGAAAGTAGTCTTGTCTTGATCTTCCAATGCAATTTCAATTTGATTATAACCCGAATAGCCATCTAGGAAACAATAAAATTCATGACCTACAACTCTTTCTAGGATTTGATCCATGAAAGGTAATGGAAAATGATCATTTTTAGTCATTGAATTAAGTTTCCTATAGTCAATACACATGCGCCAACCAGTAACAGTTCTAGTGGGAATTAACTCATTGTTCTCATTTGTTATCACAGAGACTCCAGACTTCTTGGGTACAACTTGGGTAGGACTTACCCATTTGCTGTTAGAAATAGGATAAATAATTTCATTATCTAGAAGCTTAATGACTTCATTTTTCACTACTTCTTTCATATTAGGATTTAGCCTTCATTGCATTTCTCTAGAGGGTTTAGCATTTTCCTCCAAATAAATTATGTGTGTACAAATCAAAGGACTAATTCCTTTTATATCAGCTATGGTACATCCTAATGTATTTTTGTGCACTTTTAGAGTTTGTAATAACTTACTTTCTTGATGTGCATTAAGTTTGGAAGAGATTATTACCAGAAAAGTTTCATTTTCTCCCAAAAATGAGTATTTGAGATTTGATGGCAACGACTTCAAATCAGGTTTGGGTGGTTGAACACTTGAAGGTATGGATTTAATTGATCGTGGTGGAAATTTCTTAATTTGTGTCCTTTAATTTCTTGTCTTTGATTCTTCCTGAAAATAAATCATTTGCAAATCATCAGATTCATCAGTCTCAATTTCACCAGAAGTGGTTGGAAATTGATCATGAATTAATTTTTCAATAAAGTCCACTTCTTGTAAATCATTATCATCTCTAGGTTGATTGTAAATATTGAAAATATTCATTTTCAATGTCATATTTCCAAATGATAGCTTCATCAGTCCATTCCTATAATTAATCAATGCGTTAGAAGTTGCAAGAAACGAACGTCCTAAAATAACAGGAAATGAATTACATACTTCAACAGGTTGTGTGTCCAAGACAATAAAATCCACAGGATAAATGAATTTATCGACTTGTACTAACACATCTTCAATTATTCCTCTAGGCACTTTTATAGATCTATCGGCAAGTAAAAGAGTTATAGAAGTTGGTTTTAACTCACCTAGATTAAGACTCTGAAAAACTGAATATGGAAGTAAATTCACACTAGCATCAAGATCAAGTAAGGCTCTTTCAATTTTATGCTCTCTAATAAAACAAGAAATTATAAGACAACCAGGGTCTTTATATTTCAAAGCATTATTGTTTTA
Organism: Populus ilicifolia; assembly: GCA_015708895.1. Taxonomy (NCBI): domain Eukaryota; kingdom Viridiplantae; phylum Streptophyta; class Magnoliopsida; order Malpighiales; family Salicaceae; genus Populus; species Populus ilicifolia. The sequence continues at coordinate 111,633 of SRLM01001404.1, read as the reverse complement.
AAGAATATCACTTACTTGTTCGGCTAGAAAGGCTTTTTTTTCACATTTAGTTTCCTTTTCACAGTGCATAGATCTTTTAAAAATTTAGCATAGGAAGAAATCTGTTTAATAGCATCCAGCAAAGGTATATTGATTCTTACCTGTTTGAAAGTTCCAAAAATTTTAGAGTTGTGATTGACTTTTTTTTGTTTGGTCATGGCTTGAGGAAATGGAAGTGCTGGCGGAGAATCAGTCTTTTCTTTGTAATTTTCAGGTTCAACCTCTTCCTTACCCTCAAAGATTGACTCATCATCTTTCTCATAAGGTTCAGGAGAGGGTTTTTCAATAACCTTACCACTGCGAAGAGTAGTGACTGATTTGACTTGATCCATGTGTTGGCTTCCGGAACTACTTGCATTTGCATTGTATTGCCCATTGGGATTTTGTTGTGGTTGAGATGGAAACTTACCTTTCTCTTGGAAACTAAGAGCAAATGTCAATTTTGCTAGAGTATCTTTAAAATCGATCATGTTTTGAGCAAATTGAGTATTGATTGTCTCTTGCTTTTCAATAAATGCATGCAATGTTTCCTCAAGATTTCTTCTAGAAGGTGAAGCATAAGGAGGTGCATATCCATGAGAATTTTGGAAATTATGGTGTGCTTGAAATGGTGGTTGTAAAGTTTGTGCATTGTTGTTCTCACTCCTCCAACTAAAATTTGGATGATTTCTCTAACCAGGGTATGAGCTTGTTCATGGAGACATTCCTTAAAAGAAGGCAAGGTTGGACAGTTATTGGTTGAGTGTTCATTTGTTTCACATATTTTACATGCAATGTTTTCAACAGATTTTAATTCACCACTTTTTTCAATTCTAGTGCCTCGACTTTTCTAGCTAAAGATGCAAACTTGGCTTGAAGGTCATGATCTTCCCTAAGGTTGTACATACCTCCACTAGATGTATGAGGTTAAGTTTTACTCGGTGCCTTATAAGTACCCGCGGTGTCCCAATTTTGAGCATTTTCAGCTAACAAGTCTAAGTACTCCATTGCTTCATCAGGGTCTTTATCTTCAAAAGTTCCATTGCACATCAATTCAACCATTTGCCTATCTTTAGGTGTTAACCCTTCATAAAAATGTGAAACCAATCTCCATGTTTCAAAACCATGATGAGGGCAAGTACTAAGTAAGTCTCGATACCTATCCCAACATTGGTAAAATGTTTCTCCTGGTTTTTGAGTGAAAGTGGTGATTTGTCTTTTGAAAGAGTTTGTTCTATGAGATGGGAAAAACTTCTTTAAAAATTGTTGTTGCATTTCATCCCAAGCACGAATGGATTCTGGTTTCAAATTTTATAGCCATGTTTTAGCTTTATCTTTTAATGAAAAAAGAAAAAGCTTTAATCTGATGGTGTTCATCCTACAATTTAGATTATTATATGTGTTACAAACCTCCTCAAATTCCCTTAAGTACAAGTATGGATTTTCCAATTCTAAACCATGAAAAGAAGGTAAAAGTTGAATAATGTCTGGCTTAAAATTAAAATGAGATGCATCGGGAGGAAAAACTATGCATGATGGTGCACTTGTTCTTGTTGGATTCATGTGGTCTCTAAGTGTTCTAGCACAGTTATTCTCATTATTCTCATTATGAAGTGATTGATTATCTTCTTCAGCTATATTTTCTTAAAATGATAAGGATACCCTACAAAGTCTACCACTTGATATACGTGACCACACTCTCATGCATGTGTGGGAATAGAATAAATGAAAAAAGAAAACAAAAGAAGAAGAAACAAGAGAAAAGAAACAAAGTTATATATAAGAAAAGTGAAAAGAGAAAATAAAATAAATATTATAATTTATACAAAACTTACCTCCCCGGCAACGACGCTAAAAACTTGACACGACGAAAAGATTGATGTCTTCTTCCAAGTGCAGTAGTGTCGAAGTAATAAATAACCCGGCAAGACCGGGGTCGAACCACATGGAGGTTATTGTAGAAATTATAAATAACAGTAATACAACAACAACAATAATAATAGTAGTAATACTAGTAATAGTAGTAGTAATAATACTAATAATAATAATAATAATAACAATAACAAAGAAGAAGATGAAGATGACAACTTTGAGATGAAATATTAAAGTAAGGATTAAACAATGATAATAACAAATGTCAAGGTTAGAGGTTCCACTAATGGTATTTCAAACAAGTATAGTATAAACTCTTATTGTTCAATTGGAAACCACACATAAAGGAGGTTCCAATCAGATTATAGATTGTTAACATGATTACATTAGTCATCTTATTCAATTAATGCTAATACTTGTAAATTTCATCAAGCATACATGATTATAACTTATGTTAACAACAAATCAAGTTCCTTTCATAGCTCAAGTGTCGGTTATACCATACAATATGGGCTATGAAAGTGCCAAACATTTGTTGTACCAATTGTTATACAACATAAATCAAGATTAGTCATTTAACAAGCAAAGTATTAAAGAGTGAACAAGATAACAAATATAAAACATGTTAGTATTAAACATTAAAGTCCATATTAAGTTTATACCATACTTATTCTTACACCATTAGTGTAACCTTTTCACCTTGACATAATAAACTTAGCTAGACATGATGAAAGAATGAAAAATAGATAAACAAAATAGCTAGACATGATGAAAGAATGAAAAATAGATAAACAAAATAAGAACATAAAAGTTAACTAAGGAAAGGAAAGGAAATGAAAGGTGTAAACTTGATATTAATGAAAACAAAGCATAAAGAATACAAAGAGAGAAAACAAGAGCATGATCTAGATCTGGACACCAAGATGTCTAAATGCATGGCAAATGCCTCCTTTTATAGGCCAAAATTGGAAACTATTGATTTGATGACTAATTAATAAGTGGGTGGCTAACTCTTAACTTGGTGACAATCCTTATCTTCTCTTGTCTTCCTAAACGTTATTGATTATGTCAAAATTAGAGCCACTTGAACACATGAAAGTTGTAGGAAATTATCTCAGCTATCTTGTGTAAAAACTTCAGCTTATTTGGACTTCTAGAACTCCACATATGGCCAAAATACTAAACAGTGCTCGGGCTGGAGGACAGATTCAGGCTTCTTTGTTGTTGCTACAATTTGGACTTGAAAATGGCTTTTTCAGATCTTGGGCTCCATAGGAAAGTTGTAGGCCTATATCTTACCTTTCCATCCATATAAAATGTACCTAAATCTGAGATTTATAGCTCAAGATATGACCCAATTACTAAATAGTGTTCTAGTTTGGATTGCACCGACATCTTTTTTCTAAGTTTGATCATCTCTTTGCCTTTGCAATTGAAGTTCTTAAAGTCATCAATCAATCCTTTCATTTATGTAATAGGCCTGCATTTAAAATGGACAGGTATCTTATATTATTAGATAGATTATTATAAAACATATTTTAGTTAAGGAGTTATCGATACTTCAAGTGCAAAATAATGATATAAAATCATGATAAAAATGCACTTTTGAGTACTAATAAACCACCACTATTACCAGCACTGCTCACGCTGTCTAGAAGGCCTTCCTTGCAATTTTTGGAGTTTTTGAGGTCTGTTTTATAATTTAACAATTATGTAATGTAATTTTTATTTAATTGTTTTGAATTTGTATTTTGAAGTGTAGATAAAAAAACAAAAAGAAGAAAAAGAAAAGAAACAAAAATATAGGGAAAGTGTGTGTGTATTTGTATTTGTTTTATGAACTTTTTTTTCCATTATGAGACTGCAAAGAATAAAGAAGGATTTAATATTTTGATTGGATTATGGTGTAGAAGTACAAACTTATATGGAAGTTGTATTTCTAAAATCCAATGAAAAGATAAAATTTTTAAAACTTCTTTAACACATTAAGTCCACGAAGCAACTTACCTCAGGTAAGGTGCATTAGGGGTGTTAATACCTTCCCTAATCATAACCAGTCCCTTACCTATGAATCTCTAACAAGACCAATACAACCAAGTTTTCTAGTAACCCTCAATTAAATACTAGGTGGTGACTCCCAACGAATCCAACAAGATCAAATCAAACATAACAGAAAGGAAAAAGCGCTAGCCGACACGACGTGGATTGTTTTTTACATGTGACACTTAATATAAAGAAGCTTAATGTTATAAAAGGTGTGCATCCATTCACTAATCCCTTACCAAATTATAATGCTTCATAGTTTGCTAACCAAAACAGGAAACCATTTCCAAAGTCAACATGAAGGTTTACATACAAACTTCAATTAATTCATACTGATGTTATCGATCCTCTAAACACTCCTTTAATAAAAAGTAGTCGATATTACATGCTTTTTATTGATAATTTCACTAGAATGTGTTTGATTTTCTTTATGAAATTCAAGTCAAAAGATATAGGGATTTTTTAAAGATTCAAGAAAAATATGGAGAATCAAAACAGATGCAGAATTCAAGTCATTCGTTTAAGTAATGGTAAATAATACACTTCATCATAATTCAATTTTTACTATAAAGATGCTACCATTGAACATCAACTCACCTCTCCTTACACTCTAGAACAAAATGGGGTTAATCAGAGGAGAAATAGATATATAATAGAGATGGTTAGATGCATGCTACATGAAAAGAATATTGCGAAAGATGTTTTGGGCAAAGCAGCTAACACAATTTTTTTTTCAAAACCAACTTCCAACAAAATTGTTGGAAGAAAAGACACCTTTGGAAGTTTGGTTTTAATTACAAACTTTCAATATGCTTTCTTGAAATCTTTGGCAGTATATACTTTGCTCATGTTCCATAGATCAAGAGGGAAAAGCTTGATTAGCCATATTATTGTTTCAAAAGCCTACAAAATATATAACCTCAGACTCAAAAGATGGACATTTCTAGGGATGTTTATTTCCTTAAAAAAGAACAACGGGACTAGGGAGACTCGTTAAGAAATGAGCTGCTTGTAGATCATATCAAACCTCAATTGCAGGATAAATCACTTGGTGATTCTCCAATTAGAGGCACCTGATCTCTTGAGAACATTTATTAAAGAAGTAATGTGGTAGTCCGCGAGCCAAAAGGCTATGAAAAAGCTCAACAGAACCTAGAATGGTAGAAAGCAATACAGGAGAAGATATCCATGATTGAAAAGAACTGCATATGGAAAATAGTTGATAGATCACCAGACAAAACAATCAATGGTGTGAAGTGGATATTTAATACCAACTGAATGTAGACAATATCATTAACAAACATAAAACTAGGCTAGTTGTTAAAGGTATGCTCAAATTTATAGTGTTGATTATTCAAATACATTTACACCTATAGCAAGGATAGACACCATCAGATTTTTGTTTAATGTTGTTGCATATAAGAATTGAAAAGTATTCTAGTTAGATGTTAATTCAAGACCAAACTGAATGCAAACAACACCATTAACAACCATAAAGCTAGGTTGGTTATTAAAGGGTATATTTCAATTTATGGTATTGATTATTCAGATGCATTTGCACCTGTAGCAAGGATGGACATCATCAGATTTTTGTTTGCTATTACTGCACATAAGAGATAGAAAGTATTCCAATTAGATGTTAAATTAGCTTTCTTAAATGAAATTCTACAAGAAGAAATTTATGTTGAATCGCTAGTTGGCTTTATGATTCAAGGAAAAGAAAACAAAGTTTATTTGTTAAAACAACCTCTTTATGGGTTGAAGTAAGCACCTAGAGCTTGGTATTGTAGAATGGATAATTATTTGACAAGTTCTAACTTTCAGAAAAACTTATCTAAAGTAACTCTCTATATAAAAAAGATTTATAATGATGTTTTTATAATATCACTCTATGTTAGTAATCTTTTAGTGAAAGTAAGTAATACAAAGCAGGTTGAAGAATTCAAGAAAAATATAATGCTTATTTTTGAAATGACCAATCTTAGCCTCATAAGTTTTTTTTAGGAATGGAAATCAAGCAGACTGAAGAAGAAATATTCATCTATCACAAGAAATATTCAAAGAAAATATTGAAGAAATTTCTTATAGAGAATTGCAAACCAACAACTACTCTAATGAATAAAAAAAAATTCAACAAAGAAGATGGAATTACCAAAGTTGATAAAAAAAATTCAAAAGCATGAGCAAAAAAAGGCAATTACGCTCTTAATTTTTTTAAATATTTTTTAAATTAGAATATTAATATAATAATATGGTAAGGAGTTACACACATAGTTATTATTATTATTATTGACTTGTGTCTTAATATAATAATAAATATATATGATATATGTGAATTAGCTCAGCTCATTTCTCATTTCCCCAAACTTTTCGCTTTTCTTTTCTTTTCTTTTCTACTAACTACTAACTATTCAAGAGCTTTTCTACTTTTTTATAACTGCTCTCTTTCTTATACAATTTTTTTTCAAGTCCAATTAAGTAACTTTAGATAAAAAATTTCATCTTTTTTATTTTTTATTATTTAATTTTAGTTTTATTTTTTTATAATTAGTTATTGAAAATATTAGGATTTATAATAATTTAAAGGTTTTGATATATATAATATTTTGAATCAATTAAAGATGAATAATAGTGAATTAGATTTCAAGATTTTGAACAATAAACATCGATTTAATTGTTTTGAATTAATTAAAGGTTATATCATTTCCAATTGAATTGGTTATGATACGGAACTAAACTTTTTCATGAGATGAATAAGCAAACATTCAAATTATTATCAGCAAGTAAGGAAAGCAAGTAAGGAAAGATTGATATTTGCATAATTAAAATTATTTTAGCTTGAGATTGGTCCTTTTTATTATGTTAATTTCCATGTGCCCTCCTATAAAATAATCAAGATAAATGATTAAATAATCCATTTTTTTTGTCAGACAATTTGTGTTTTATTGAAAAAGAATTAACACATGTGTGCGAGCATGATTTTAATCAATGCATGTTAGTTTTTTTCATAAAAAAAAACACAATTATTTTGTTTTTTAAAATGATTTGTCATGATAAATTTAAACTACCAATCTTAATCCATATTCATGCATTATGTATAGCATGCTACTTGACAATAAGATGTAAAATGGATTTTGATGAATTAATATGTATTTTACTATGAATTTCATATGAAAGATTTACAATTATTATGTAACTTAACTGAATTTTGTTATTATGAAAACTTAAATAGAACAATTGTAATATAAGTTTTCTCATTTTAAAAGTATTTTTAAATTAATTTTGTTTTATATGAGTTAGTATATTTGTTTTGAATTGATTTTTAATACATGTGTATAATATAGTATTTGTTAATAATTTATCCCCTTATTTAAAAAACTCTAACTCCACCACTAACTAGACCTAATATACTTTATGCAGCAAGCCTTCTATCTCATTTTATGTATTGTCCAAGTGAAATATATATGAGAGTAGCCAAAACAAATTTTAAGATATATCAAAGGGACATATAGTTTTGGTGTTAAATTTTTGAAGCAACAAGAGTTAAGATTTCATGGTTTTTTTAATAGTAATTGGGGTGGATTCATTAATAAAATGAAAAGCACTTCTGGAATTGGTTTTCATCTAGGATTAGCACTATTTTCATGATTAGCACTTCTTTCCTTCCCTGTCCTTTTAAAAGCACTAGGATCGATGACAAGCCTTGTCTCTCCAACGCTAATTCCTTCTAGAATGACCTGGTAATGGCCATCAACCACATCTAAAGGTGTTGAATAGCCCTCCATGTTCACTCCTTCGCTTAAAACCAACTGGTTATAACTGTAGTTAGGATCCGCTATATTACCGATGCAATAGGAAAATTTAGATCCCATTTGATTTACTACAGATGTGATTCCACTGCCGAGTCCGAAGACCCCGGTGAAACGCCTGTCCTTGTAATTTCCATTCCTATGACTGCACCCAAAGAGCACATTACTAACAGCATTTCTGCCTTCATCTGAACTTCCAAAGATTAGTTGTTCTGTGGCAATGACTCCCACTGATGGTAGGCCTTCTACATATGTTTGGTTATACACACATTGACCCGACGAGTCACATTCCCCACTGGGGGCGTAACGACATATGATATTTTTGCATGACAAGCTATCATACGTGGTGGAAATGGAGGGGTCGAACATTGGCCCAATTATCTGTTGGGAACAACTTTTACAAGGAGCGCATTGTATCCATAAGAGGCTGCTGCCTGAGTCCATTATCGCGAGTTGCGGAACAGGTGGCTGTCCCATGGAAAAATTTACTAAGAACAAGGGTTCGGAGTCACTAGGATGAAGATTGAGCCACAAATCATTGATGTCAAAATCTCTTTCAATTTTGGCATACAAGTAGGATAGACGAGCAAGTGAGGCCTTCATAGTGCGTTCTGTGCGGTCTGCAACTGTGTCATTGGACCTGTAATATGGGGAAACAATAGAATCGCGGTGAATGAGTTTGGTGACCAATCGTGTAGGTTGTATACTAGAGAATTCAAGGTTGTTTGCAACTGTCAACGCAAAGTGGGTGCTGAAAATCAAGGGGAGTGACGAAACCAACACAAACACAGTGTCCATGGCAGTAAAATCTGAATGCTTGTGTTAGTATTGTTTTCCTTCTGTTGTCCAAATATGGTACCTTGATTAACTTATAAAGCATAAATGGTGGAGAAGGCTAAAGAAAAGGAAGAGATGGGTGCATAAGGGCCACTTTTTATCAAGTTTTTTTGGATTCAACTATGTCTGCTGTGCTGATCTGATTATGACTCAGAATTGAAGGGTAGGACAAGAAAAGCTAGAGAAACCATGGGAAGGACGAAGCAAAAGAAAGTGAAAAAGGATCCTTTTTAATAAGCAATCTCCAATGTTCCAATAAATTAAAAGGAGACAGGGATAAGAAAATAGCATGAATCTCATGCAGTTGAAGAAGGAGAAGGAGAAAGAGAATGATTCATAGGATAATACTATTTGGGGAGATAACAAAAGAACATGAGAATCCTCTCTGATAGTAACTCCCAAGGTAGCTCAAATTGCCAATTTAGTATTTGTGTCACAGTCAGCTTACAGTTTGGCTGCATAAAAAATTAATCTTTTCTAGCTCAAAAACCGTCTCCCGGTGTTTCATTACGCTCTCTGCTGCATATAATTTCCTAATAGATCCATTGTGTTAGGTAGATGACTGTCACAACTATCAAAAAATGAATCATAATATCTGTCATTTTTTCAGGAACTGACAATATAAGCTTGTTTATATGTAGGATTATATAAGGATTGCCTCTGTAGGCTATGCTGATTTTAATCACTGAAATCTCACGCAGGGGGTTAGTGAAGGGAAGCAATCGTGCCCTTCTACTAAAAAACAATAAATATTTAAAAAATATTATTTTAATATATTTTTAAATAAAACATATTTAAAAAAACAACCATTATTATATTTTTACTTACAAATTATAAAAAAACACAAACATCACAGCGCAGTAACATATATTAGGTGTTGGAATATTCAAGCAATCAAACACACATAAATTTACATGGTCCGGCAACTTGCTTACTCAATGGAGCTAGTGGTTTGTATTAATCACTCAAAAAACCAATAAAAAAAAAGGAGGAGAAGAACTTTTCTCAACTCAACTCTACACACTCAAGCTCTCTGTATTGCGCTCTCTCTTAATTTTTCTCTCTATTTTGTGTCTATCTAAGCTCTCATTAGCACCATCTACTTATAGCTGATATTAGAGACAATTCTCTCCATTTTAGTCAATTATAGTAGCCATTTTTGCCATCATTTTTTATGCTTAAGCAACCACTCTTGACTCTCACCATGCAGCCATGTTTAACATGGCTGCCAACAACCATTTTGTATTCATACATAACAATTTGCCACTTGGACACAAATGATGTTATATCTATTTTTTAATCTTTGAGGCCAACTGAAACTTTACACAGCTTTAGTTTATCAAGAGTAACTCTTTTGATTAACATGTCAATTGGATTCTTGCTTTCACAGATCTTTTCTAGCATTAGTTGCTCGTTGTCTAGCAATTATTGGATGAAGTGATATTTAATCTGAACATGCTTAGTCCTAGAGTAAAATGCTAGATTTTTGGCAAGGAAGATTGCACTCTAACTGTTGCTAAACAAAGTACCTTTTTCCAATCATTTTGTCCAATTCTTTCAAGAAACTTTGCAACTATACAATCTCTTTTACAGATTCTAAAAATGCAATATATTCAGCTTTTGTTGTTGAAAGAATGACGATCTTTTGCAAGGTAGAACTCTAGAAAACAGCAGTGCCTCATAGAGTGTATACATATCCTATAGCACTCTTTTAACTATCAACATCTCCTACTAAATCAGAGTCTACAAAATCTTCAATTTTCAAACCACCAGCTGTGAAGGTAAGACAAGTCTCCAAAGAACCTTTTAAGTACTTCACGATCCATTTTATTGCTCCCAATGCTGCTTTCTAGAATTGCTCATATATCAGCTTATAACTCTCACTACATGGGTAATGTGTAGTTTGGTATAAACCATAGCATACATCAAAGAGTCGATAGCTAAGGCATATGGAATTTTATCCATGTATCAACATTCTAGCTCAGTTTTTTATGACTGGTCTTTGCTGAGCTTGAAATTATTCCCTAGAGGTGTACTTACTGATTTAGCATTATCCATACTAAACCAGCTGAGAACTTTTTTAACATATTCTATTTGTAAAAATTTTAGTATGTCTTTGTCTTTATCTCTGATGATTCTCATGCCAAGTATTTGTTTAACAGCACCTAAATCCTTCATTTTAAACTGTTTTGACAACTATTGTTTCGACTAATTAATCTCTTCCATGTTGAATCCTGCAATCAACATATCATCCACATATAATAATAGAATGATATAGGAGTTGTCAAAATATTTGACAAAGTAACAATGATCAGCTTGGCATCTTGTGTATCCCGAACTACATATGAAGTTGTCAAACTTCTTATACCATTGTCTTGAAGTTTGCTTCAAATCGTATAGGCTTTTTCTTTAGCTTGCAGACTTGGTTCTCATTTCCTTGTATTACAACCCCTTTAGTTGTTACATGTAAATGTTTTTCTCCAATTCACCATGAAGAAATGTTGTTTTTACATCTAATTGTTCAAGATGTAAATTTTATGCCGCTACTATCCCCAGAACAATTCTGATTGTTGTGAGCTTTATAATTGGAGAAAATATCTCAAAGTAGTCAATCCTTTTCTTTTATTGAAATTACAACAAGTCTTGCCTTAAACCGTTTGCTTCCATCATGCTCAGTTTTTACTCTGTAAACCCACTTGTTTTGCAAAGCCCTTTTTCCTTTAGGTAGTGTAGTTGGCTCCCAAGTCTTGTTCTTCAATAACAAATTCATCTCATCTTTTATAGCTAACTCTAACTTGCTGAAGTTTATATCTTGTAAGGATTCTTTATAAGTTAGTGGTTCACCACCATCTGTCAGCAAAATATAATTCAGTAGAAGTGTGAATCATTATGGAGGCTTTACAATCTTTAAAGACTTGCAAACATAAAAGATATAAACTTATAAAGAATCCTTATAAAGAATCCTTACAAGATATAAACTTCAGCAAGTTAGAGTTAGCTATAAAAGATGAGATGAATTTGTTATTGATCTTGTAAGGATTCTTTATAAGGATTCTTTATAAGTTTATATCTTTTATGTTTGCAAGTCTTTAAAGATTGTAAAGCCTCCATAATGATTCAAACATAAACAGCTGGTTCACTTGGCTGTGCATTTTCTTGTGTAGTTTTGGGTATAGATGTGCTTGAATCTTCTTGTAAAGACTCTTGAGTTTTGTTCATCTCAATAACATTGAGAAGCCCTTTTAATCTTATGAATTTAGATTTTTATGAACTTGTATTTGAATCAGCCATATTTGTTTCTGTACTTGATCTGTCTTTGTACAAAACGTTCTCGTTGAAGATCATGTTCCTACTTTTGATAATCTTTCTATTATGATCATCCCAGAACCAAAATCTAAATTCTTCATCTCCATAACCAATAAAGAAATATTTCTTGAATTTGACATCTAGCTTGTTAGTGTAGGCTTTACAGTCCTTGAAGACCTGTGAACATTAATAGCTGGTTCATTTGACTTTGCATCTTCTTGTGTAATAGTGGGTACAGATATGCTTGAATATTCTTGTAAATACTCTTGAGTTTTGTTCAGATCGGTAACATCAGGAAACCCTTCTCATCTTATGAATTAAAATTTGTGGACTTGTATCTGAATCAGCCACATCTGTTTCTGCACTTGATCTGTCTTTGTACAAAACTTTCTCGTTAAAGATTGTCGCAACGTGTGCGGCGTCGCAATAATCATACACCCTCATGTAAGGATATTTATTTGGTAAACGTGGAGAGAGAAGGAATTCTTTGTCTCTTAGCGGTAAAAATTGGTATGGGAGTCACCACCTAGTATTTTGATCATTAGAAATCCTAACTGGTCTCAGAAATTGGATACGAAGACTGATTACATAAAGTGAAGGTATTAACACCCCAAATATACCTTACCTAAGATAAGTTATATTGTTTTATTATCTGATAAAAAAAAATCTAAGGTCTTATCATGTTGGTCCGTCTATGGTTCAAGAAAAGCTCTCCTTAGCAAAAAGGTTCTTATCTTATGGGGTGAAATTTAACCGTTCTAATGTCTATAAAAGAATTACCTTTTTACTAACAGGATTATATTTAATGTATAAATTTGTAATCCTAGATATAAAAATGTTTTTTAATTTTTTTAAAATATTAGCCCAAAGTTCTCATGATTTTAATAAACTAGTTATTAAAGCCAAAATATATGTTAAAGTAATATTTTTTATTTTTTAAAAAAATACAATATAATTTTTATTTTTTTTAGCTTTGAAAGACTTAGCCATATACATGAAAATCAAAGTTTTTTAAAAAACAGAGTTGGGTATTTTTTTATACCAGATTTGTATTTTTAAAATATAAAAATACAGACCAATATTAATTGAAATGACAATAAAAAAAATCTATGAAAAAATCAAAACTTTCAAAAATATATAAATATAAATAAAAAAAGATAAAAAAAATAATAAACAAAAAAAACAAATAAAATGGACTGAGTTGAGCCTGTATTGACCCAGCCATAAAGTTAGACTTAACCTAGCAATGTGGGCTGATGTTCCAGCCCATCTAAAATAAAGCTGGACTCATCCTAATCACGTGGGCTAGGATGATGCTCCAGTCCGAAACAAAAAAAGAGTTGAGCTGATATTTCAGCCTATCAGAGAAGGGAAGAACCCTATGACTAGTTATCGTGCATGAGCACAGTAACCAGTTAACTAGCCGGTCACTGTGCACATGCACAGTAACCGGCTACTTATTTTCTTCTTGTATGCAGATACGGCTAAGGGAGAAGAAGAAGTACCTGAGGTGGTGATCTCGGGCGATTGAGTTGGCAATGACGGTGGCTATCCTCGGCGGCGCTGCGGTGGCGATGACAGTGAGACCCAGTTACAGTAGCGACGCTTCTTCCCCACGGTGCAGAGTCGGCATTTTCTTCCCCGCTGGTTTATCCCTTCTGTTCTTTTTCTCCCTTCTCCCCGTCAGTCTCTCTTAGTTTCCCAGTTTCAGTCGTTTCTCTCTCTACCCAATCGGTTTCTCTCTCTCGGTTTCCTCTCTTTTTCTACCCGTCTTCTCTCTTTTCTCTTTTTTTTTTCTTTTTTTCCTCTCTTTTGCACTCGGATAGCATTTATAGGGGCAGGGGGAGCAGGAATGACCCTACCTCGTCCCATCACAGCGTATAGGTGTGAAGCCGCCGCTCTACCTTATCACAGCACCAGCTGAGACGTCTAATGGGGACATTGCTTGCAGGACATGACCTCTCTGTCTTCTCATCATGAGAAGCTGCAGGTGGCATCCTGTTTTGGCTTTAGAGCACGTGGAAGGAAGAGATCAGGGGAAGAAACAAACAGTGCTGCCTCGGCACTGTTTCGTCCCTTTTCTTTTTTTTTATTTTAAACACATGAAATGATGTTGTTTTATTTAAAATGTATTGTTTCATTTAAATAAAAAAACTCGTATCAAAGTCCTAGATTTCAAGCCAATCCTTTAATTTATGAGTGTTTTGTGTTTTGGTTCTTAGTCTCGGATTTTTTCAATTAAATTCCTAATTAGCCATTAAACTTCAATATTTATGTAATTAAATCTTTGATTTGACCAAATCAACTCTTTAAAATTATAAATTGACACTAGAACTTTAATTTCTTCTAACTAAAGCTCAAATTAATTTCTTTTACAATCAAACCCTCCATAAATTTAATTAAACCTTCAATATAATTTAATTGAGTCCAACCTCTAATTTTGGATTTTTCTTCCTCAAATTGAATTTTCTTTGTCAACAGGGCTTATCATCAATCAATAAAATAATGTCAACTTTTAATTTTTGTATTTCTAAACCTCCTCAACCAAATTGTAACTATTTTTTTGGCACTTTGGCATCCTCTTTTTAATGATATATTTTTTATTTTTTTTTATTTTGTTTTATATTTTTTTTGTTTTTTCTCCCTTTGTTTTTATGCAGGGACCCAAAAATAGGTTACAACAGATGCCTTCTTTTTACAATACTTATAAAGCAAAAACTTTACAAAGTAAGTTTTGTAAAGATAAATAAAAGTTAATTTCCAAAACTAATCTTCTCACAACTTAGTTTACCTGTTCCCGAAGCTTTAGCACAAGGGAACATCATTGAAAAAACAATTGGAGAGGAACTACAAGTCTCCACAATGTCTGCTCGAATGAATGCAATGTTTAACCATAATGATGCCTTCATTACCTTACCAGGTGGTCTAGATACATTAGAAGATATCTTTCATATTTCCTCTTAGGCCCAACAGCACATTCACCATAAACTCATAGGTTTGTTAAATGTTAATGGTTATTATGATAAGTTATTATCTTTTCTTGATCATGCTGTGGAACAGGAATTTCTAAAATCTTCTGCACGACAAATCATAATCTCTGCTACTATTGCTGAACAATTAATTGACCAACTATAATCTTTCATTCCTGTAATTAATCCTTTCATGAGTCGCATAAATTAATCAACTAAAGAAAGCCGTAAAAAGCTTAGATTGGATTTGAGCTTTCATTTATGAATCTTTGTGTCTTTTGGTTTTATTATTGTATTTTGTTGTTTCTTATATTTATTTCAGTGTGTTTTAGGTTTGTTAGTGTTTGTTATTTCAGGTGATATCTTCTATACTCTATTTTTCTATCTTTAAACATTGAGGATAATATCTCGTTTTAGTTGAGGGAAAAGGGTAATAACTAAAAAAAAACTGTGTTTTCTATTTCATAAAGCATGTACAAAATTGTTGTTACTATAATGGCAGAGTAAGGAGAATTTTTTATGACTCTTAAGACGCATCTTAGAAATCATTCGTAACAAGGTCTATCATAATACTTCTTGAAATATTCATATTTATAAACTCTCGCATTCTTATCACTTAATTCTGCTCATATACTTATTTAACATGTATTTTTAAACCTTAATTTACACACACACTTTAACATATGATTGTGAATTACATATTAGATTATTACATTATTTATGTTCTTTTGTTAAAGGTAACAACTAAAGGAAAGGGATAGTATATAATTAAAAAAAAAGAAAAAAAATAATAATAATAAAAATATAGAAAAATTTGGTTTCGTAGCCTCCCTAACCTAAGCAATTAAGCCCAAATGAGTGTTTTAACACCTAATACCCTAAAGTCAACTGACTTGTGAGCTATTAGCCCAACCCTTGTTACATGGGTTGAGGAGAAAAGCTTAAGAGAATCAAACATTGCATTACCTACATATCAGTATCTGCGACCCGAGTTACTAAGCTCGTAAGGGTGTCTTAACATCTAATGCCCTAAAACCAACTGGTTTAGGAGTCATTAGCTGAAAGCTCATTACATGGGTTAAAGATGCATGGTGTTTTAAATTATATATGTATATATTAAAAAAAACAAAAATAATAATCTTAACCCAAAGAAGTTAACCTTAAATATTAGAACAAAAAATTTGTTTTCTTCCAAGAAAAGTCCTATAATTATGTGTTGATACATTGAGCACAAAAGAAAGGTTTATGAATATTTTGTTAAAAGGTATTGAGCAGATATATAAATTTAACGAGAGTTTGTTTATCTAGATAGATTAATGGAAGTTAAATGATGACTACCTTGCTTTGTGGAATTTACAAAGTATTTTTCTATTTTAACACTTTGATTACTAGGGACTAGTAATAAGCTAGTTGGGGAGTGCGATTGATACTTAAAAGTATATTTTTATCAAGATTTTATATCATCATTTTGATCTTGAAGTATCAAAAACTCCTTAACTAAAGCATGCTTTATAATAATATATATAATAATATAAGATACCTTTAATTTGTGGTAAATGTTCATTTTAAATGCAAGTCTATCACATAAATAAAAGGATTGATTGATGAATTTAAGAACTAAAATTGAAAGGATAAAGAGATGGTCAAACTTAAAAAACAGATGTCGATGCAATTCAAATCAGAACATTGTTCAGTAATTGGGTCATAACTGGAGCTATAGATCTCAGATTTAGGTGGTTTTATATAAATGGAAAGGTGAGACATAGGCCTACAACTTTTATATGGAGCCCAAGATCTAAAAAGGTCATTTTCAAGTCCAAATGGTTGCAACAACAAAGAAGCCTGAATCTATCCTCCAGCCCAAGCATGTTCCATATTTTAGCCATATCTAGAGTTCTAGAAGTCGAAATAAGATGGGATTTTTACACAAAAAAGCTGAGAGAATTTCCTACAACTTTAATGTTTTCAAGTGGCTCCAATTTTGACATTATCAATAATATTTTGGGTAGACAAGAGAAGATAAGGATTGTCACCAAGTCAATAGTTCATCACTCACTCATCAATTAGTCATCAAATCAATAGTTGCTAATTTTAGCCTATAAAAGGAGACATTTGCCATGCATTTAGGCATCTTGATGTCCAGATCAAGATCATGCTCTTGCTTTCTCTTTTTGTATTTTTTGTATTGCTTATGCTTTGCTTTCATTAATATCAAGTTTATGTCTTTCATTTCCTTTCCTTTACTTAGTTAACTTTTATCTTATTTATGTTCTTATTTTATTTATTTACTTTTCTTTCTTTCATTTTGTCTAAGTTTATTATGTCAAGGTAAAAAGGTTACACTAATGGTGTAAGAATAAGTATAGTGAAAACTTAATATAGACTTTAAAGTTTGATACTAACATGTTTTATATTTGTTATCTTGTTCACTCTTTAATACTTTGCTTGTTAAATGACTAATCTTGATTTATGTTGTATAACAATTGGTATAACAAATGCTTGGCACTTTCATAACCTATACTGTATGGTATAACTGACACCTAAGCTATGAAAGGAACTTGATTTGTTGTTAACATAAGTTATAATCATGAATGCTTAATGAAATTTACAAGTATTAGCATTAATTGAATAAGATGACTAATATAATCATGTTAACAATCTATAATCTGATTGGAACCTCCTTTGTGTGTGGTTTTCAATTGACTAATAAGAGTTTATATTATACTTGTTTGACATACCATTAGTGGATCCTCTAATCTTGACATTGTTTGTTATCATTATTGTTTAATCCTTACTTTAATTTTTCATCTCAAAGTTCTCATCAATTTTTCTTCTTCTTCTTCTTTATTATTGTTAATATTATTATTACTACTAATAGTAGTATTATTAGTATTGTTGTTGTTACTGTTATTGTTGTTGTTGTTATTTATAATTTGTACAATTAATTTTTCTATGGTTCGACCTCGGTCTTGCAGGGTTATTTTTTTACTTCGACACTCCTGCACTTGGAAGAAGACATCAATCTTTTAGTCGTGTTAGGAGACAAGGAATTCTTTGTCTCTTAGCGGTAAATTTAGTATGAGAGTCCCCACCTAATATTTTAGTTACTAGGAACCCTAACTAGTCTCAGATATAGGGTACGAAGACTAAATGCATAAAAAGAAGGTATTAACACCCCAAATACACCCTACCTAAGATAAATTGCATTGTTCTATTGTCTAATAAAAGAAAAAATCAAAGGTCTTATCATGTTGGTCCGTTTATAGTCTAAGAAAAGTCCTCCTCAATAAGGAGGTTCTTATCTTATGGGGCGAAATTTAACCGGTCTAATGTCTATAAAGGAACTACTTTTTTACTAACAGGATAATATTTTACGTATAAATTCGTAATCCCAGACATAAAAAAATTAAATTGTTTTGAAATATTAGCTCAAAGTTCTCATAACTTTAATAAATTGGTTATTAAAGCCAAAATGTATGCTAAAGTAACATTTTTTTTAAAAAAGATACAATATGAGTTTTTTTTTAAACTTTGAGAAACTTGATCGTATACATAAAAATCAAAGTTTTTTTTAAAAAAAAAGATTCGAGCATTTATTTTTTTATACTAAATTTGTATCTTTAAAATATAAAAATACATACCAATATTAGTTGAAATGACAATACAAAAAATATGTGGAAAAATCACAACTTTCAAAAATATATAGATATAAATAAAAAAGATACCAAAAAAATAATAAACAAGAAAAAAAACAAAATGGACTGGGTTAAGTCTGTATTGGCCAAGCCATAAGACTGAACTCAGCCCAACAATATGGGCTAATGTTCCAGCCATCTGAAATAGGGCGGACTTAACCCAGCCGGTGGGCTAGGCTGATGTTCCAGCCTGTCTGAGGCAAGGCTGGACTCAGCCCAGCCATGTGGGCTGGACTAATGCTCCAGCCCGAAACAAAAAAGGGGCTGGACTCAGCCCAGCCGCACAAGCTGAGCTGATGTTCCAGCCCAATGGAGAAGGGAAGAAAGCCGTGATTGGTTACTGTGCATGAGCACAGTAGCCAGTTAATTACTGTGCCAGTTAATTAATTAGCCGGTCACTATGCGCATGCACAGTAACCGGCTACTTATTTCCTTCTTGTATGCAGATGCGGCAAGGGGAGAAGAAGAAGTACCTGAGGTGTTGATCTCGGGCGATTGAGTTGGTGATGATCGTGGCTATCCTTGGCGGCGCTGCGGTGGCAATAACGGTGAGACCTAGTTACAGCAGCGGCGCTTCTTCCCCACAGTACAGAGTCGGCGTTGTCTTCCCTGCCAGTTTATCCTTCTTGTTCTTTTTCTCCCTTCTCCCTGTCGATCTCTCTCAGTTTCCCAGGTTCAGTGGTTTCTCTCTCTACCCAGTCGGTTTCTCTCTCTCAGTTCCCTTCCTTTTTCTGCCCATCTTCTCTCTTCTCTCTTCTTTGTTTCTTTTTTTCCTCCTCTCTTTTGCACTCGGACAGCATTTATAGGGGCAGGGGGAGCGGGAACAACCCTGCCTCGTCCCATCACAGTGCATAGGGTGCGAAGCCGCTGCTCTACCTTATCACAGCACCGGCTGAGACGTCCAATGGAGACGTCGCTTGCAGGACACGGCCTCTCTGTCTTCTCATCATGAGGAGCTGCAAGTTGTTAGGAGATCCAAACATTCAAATATATATAAATTTACGTGGTTCGGCAACTTGCCTACTTCACAGAGCTACTGGTTTGTATTAATCAAATTCAAAAGCAATTCAAACAACAAAATAAGGAGGAGGAGAAAACTTCTCAACTCTCACTCTTAGCTCTCTCTCTGTGTTTCTTTCTATTTCGTGTTCTATATCAGCTATCAATACACCTTCTATTTATAGCTGAGGAGGGAGATGATTGTTCAATAATGGTGGGCAAGTTAGGCACCCACCATTTGACTATAACTTCAACCATGGCTGTCACCAATCATGGCTGCCACCGGCTATTTGTGTCCATACACATAACAATCTCCCACTTAGACACAAATGGTGTTAGGTCTGTCTTTTAATTTTCAAGACCAACTGAAGCTTTACACAGCTTCAGTTTATCGAGAGTAACTCCTTTGGTTAACATGTCGGCTGGATTCTTGCTTCCACAGATCTTTTCAAGTAACAATTGTTCATCGTCAAGCAATTGTCTGATGAAGTGATATTTGATCTGTATGTGCTTTGTTCTAGAGTGAAATGCTGGATTCTTGGTAAGGAAGATTGCACTCTAACTGTCACTATACAAAGTACCTTTTCCATGCATCTTGCCCAATTCTTGCAGGAAACTCTGTAGTCATACTATCTTTTTTGCAGATTCTAAAACTGCAACATATTCAGCTTCTGTCGTTGAAAGAGCAACTATCTTTTGCAAGGTAGAACTCCAAGAAACAGCAGTGCCTCCTAGAGTGTATATATAACCTGTAGTACTCTTTCTGCTATCAACATCTCCTGCTAGATCAGCATCTACAAAGCCTTCAAGTTTCAAACCGCCAGCTGTGAAAATAAGACATGTCTCCGATGAGCCTTTTAAGTACCTCATGATCCATTTCACTGCCTCCCAATACTGATTTCCAGGATTGCTCATATATTGGCTTACAACTCCCACTGCATGGGCAATATCTGGTCTAGTACAAATCATAGCATACATCAAAGAGTCGATAGCTGAGGTGTATGGAATCTGGTCCATGTATCCACGTTCTAGCTCAGTTTTTGGTGACTGGTCTCTACTGAGCTTGAAATGATTCCCCAGAGGTGTACATACTGGTTTAGCATTATCCATACTAAACCTACTGAGAACCTTCTTCACATACTCTATCTGTGAAAGCTTTAGTATGCCTTTGTCTTTGTCTCTGATGATTCTCATGCCAAGTATTTGTTTAGCTGCTCCCAGATCCTTCATTTCAAACTGTTTTGACAATTGTTGCTTTAGCTTGTCAATCTCTTCCATACTGGATCCTGCAATCAACATATCATCCACTTATAGCAGTAGAATGATATAAGAGTTGTCAAAATATTTGACATAGCTACAATGATCAGCCTGACATTTTGTGTATCCCGTACTACACATGAAGTTGTCAAACTTTTTGTACCACTGTCTTGGAGCTTGCTTCAAACCATATAGGCTCTTCTTCAGTTTGCAAACTTGGCTCTTGGTATTGCAAACCCCTCTGGTTGTTGCATGTAAATATCTTCCTCCAACTCTCTATGAAGAAATGTTGTTTTTACATCTAATTGTTCAAGATGTAAATTTTCTGCAGCTACTATCCCTAGGACAACTCTGATCGTTGTAAGCTTCACAACTGGAGAAAATATCTCAGAATAGTTGATCCCTTTTTTTTGCTGAAACCCTTTTACAACAAGTCTTGCCTTGAACCGTTTGCTTCCATCATGCTCAGTCTTTACTCTGAAAACCCACTTGTTTTGCAAAGCCTTCTTTCCTTCAGGAAGTTTGGTTAACTTCCAAGTCTTGTTCTTCAACAATGACTCCATCTCATCCTTCATGGCTAACTCCCACTTGCTTGAGTTTCCATCTTGTAAGGATTCTTCATAATTTAATGGTTCACCACCATCTGTCAGCAAAATATAATTAAGTAAAAGTGTGAACTGTTGTGGAGGCTTTATAGTCCTTGAAGACCTGCGAACAGCTGGTTCACTTGGCTCTGCATTGTCTTGTGTAGAAGTGGTGGGTACTGAAGAGCTTGAACTCTCTTGTAAGGACTCTTGAGTGGTAACATCGGGAAGCCCTTCTAATTGAATGAATTCAGATTTTTGTGGACTCGTATCTGAATCAGTTATCTATGGTTCTGCACTTGATCTGTCTTTGTACAAAACTTTCTCGTTGAAGATCACATTCCTGCTTCTAATAATCTTCCTGTTTTGATCATCCCAAAACCGAAATCCAAATTCTTCATCTCCATAGCCAATAAAGAAACATTTCTTTGATTTGGCATCCAGCTTGTTGCCAGCATCAGAGTCTACATGCACATAGGAAACACACCCAAAGACTTTTAGGTGAGAAAGTTGTACTTCTTTTCCTCTCTAGACTTCCTCGGGTAGTCTGAACTCCAAAGGAACTGATGGTCCACGGTTGATCAAGTAAACTGCAGTATAAACTGCATCAGCCCAGAATGTTTGAGGTAACCCAGAATGCAACCTCATGCTTTTAGCTCATTCATTGATGGTCCGGTTCATCCATTTAGCAATGCCATTCTGTTGTGGTGTGCCTGGAATTGTCTTTTCCATTCTGATATCGTTGACAGCGCAATACTCCTTGAAACCTCCATCAATGTATTCTCCTCCATTATCAGATCGTAAGCATTTCAGCTTCAAACCTGATTCAGTCTCAACCATAGCCTTCCATTTCTTGAATGTGTCAAACACATCAGATTTATTTTTCAGAAAGTAGACCCATACCTTTCTGCTAAAGTCATCAATAAAAGTGACATAGTACCGAGAACCGCCAAGAGATGCTACTGGAGCTGGTCCCCATAAATCTGTGTGCACCAGTTCTAGTTTTCTTGGTCTTAAGGTCCTGCTAACCTTTAAGAAACTGAGCTTCTTCTGTTTTCCGAGAACACAGCTTTCACAAATGTCTAGATCAACATTTTTTGACTCATATGGCCGAGTCTACAATGCCATAGCTGCGCCTGATTTTCTGCTTCAGTAGAGGCAATTATATCTGCTGATCTTGTGGTCATATATAAAGTGCCAGTTTTCTTTCCACGAGCCAAAACCATTGCTCCCTTTGATACCTTCCACATTCCTCCAAAGAAAAGGATTGAATGGCCACTATCATCAAGTTGTCCGACCGAGATCAACTTCTTCTTTAGTTCAGGAACATGCCTTACATTTTGCAAGTTCCATATAGATCCATTCATTGTCTTAATTTGCATATCTCTTATACCCACAATATCCAATGGTTGTCCATCGGCCAGATAGACTATTCTATAATTTCCAGCAATATAATTTTGCATCATTTCATGGTGTGGAGTACAGTGAAATGAAGCTCCAGAATCAAGAACCCAATCATTAATAGGACTATGTACAACAAGAATTAAAGCATCTTGTACCTTGTCTATAGTGGCATTTGCAGAATCAGCTTCGGGTTTCTTTGGTTTTCTGCAACTTCTCATGAAATGGCCAGGTTTGCCACAATTCCAACATTTAACCTGCTTCCTAGGTCCAAACTTGCTTTTGCTTCTGTACCTGGATTTTGATCTGCCTCTAGATAAGCCTCTATCTTGTCTCCTTCCTCGAGTGTTGATGTTGAAAGCTGAACTTGAACTTGAGCTTTCACCTGAGTCTTTTCTTCGTACTTCTTCGGCTAAAATCAGGTCTCGGATGTCATCATATTTTAATTTGGATTTTTCGGCTGAGTTGCTTACGGCTGTTCTCATAGCTTCCCAACTGCTTGGAAGTGAAGCTAGCAAAATAAGTGCTCGGATCTCATCATCAAACTCAATTTCAACAGACGACAATTGATTTGTGATGGTGTTGAAATTATTAAGATGTTGTGTAACAGAGGTGCTTTCTATCATCTTCAAGTTGAACAGCTTCTTCATCAAGTGCACTTTGTTATTTGCTGACGGCTTCTCATACATCCCAGACAAAGCTTCCATCAATCTTGCTGTGGATTTCTCTTTTGTAACATTATGAGCAACTCTTCTTGATAATGATAGTCGGATAATGCCCAAGACTTGTCTATCAAGAATTTGCCAATCTTCTTCTGACATGTTTTCTAGCTTGCTCCCTAACAGAGGAAGATGAAGTTTCTTCCCATATAGATAGTCTTCAATTTGCATTTTTCAATATCCAAAATCAGTTCCATCAAATTTTTCAATTCCTATAGCCTTTATTTCATCAGCCATTTTTACTCTTTCTTGGATTTCAATCTCAAAAATCTGACCTTACAGATGTGTCCGGAATGGCCAAAAATGCTGGAAACGACACTTAGATCACCCAAATCGGACTTCGGATGGCTCCGATTTAAACAATCAAAGTTTGGGATAACTGAACGCTGCAGATGAAGCCACGTGGCAGGAGGAATAGTCCCTGCGCCACACCGGATCAAAACCCAGTTATGCTGACAGGGCTAGATGACGTGTCAGACACGCAGTAAATGTGGGACCCACCCAATCTGACGTGGCAAATCCATGAAGATTTTCGCCTGACGTGGCAGTGGTGACGTGTCAGATGACGTGGCTAGTTGACCGGTCAGACGGCTGATGTGGTAGGTGACTTGGCTGCTGACTGTGTCAAACTAATGACGTGGCTGCTAACGTGGCAGTGTCGAGTTGCAGGAAACGGCGAGGAATACGCGTGCCTATTTTCTTTCCACGAGCCAAAACCATTACTCTCTTTGATACCTTCCATATACCTTTGGATGGCTCAGATCTTGTCAATCAAACTTTTGGATCAATGAACACTGTAAATGAAGTCATGTGTCAAGAGGAATAGTGTCTAAGGCACACCAGATCAAAACCCAATATGCCGAATGGTTATACTGATGTGTTAAACACATAAGCAACACGAGCCTACTTATGTGACATGTCATATCCACGTGGACTTCTGTCTGACATGTCTATGTTGATGTGGACAAGTGGCATGTCAAGTGGTGTGGTTGATGACTGTGCAAAATTACTGCTAACTAGACGCTGATATGTCAGGTCAACCCAGTTCAGTTGCAGGAATTCGAGCAAAGAAAAAGCGTAAAGCGCGTGTTGGCGCATGTGGGCATGCAGGATGTCAGTTCTTCACTGGAGTTTTACTAGTGGATTTGTCTCATCTTCCTTTACATGATGGTATATTTAAAAACATATTTTGAAAACTTTGATTTTTGAGTTTGGATCAAACATCCTCTTTTTCAAGAACAAGCACTGATACTAGTTGTTGGGACATTCAAGCAATCAAACACATATAAATTTGCGTGGTTCGACAACTTGCGTACTCCATAGAGCTACTAGTTTGTATTAATCACTCAAAGAAATAATATAAACAAAGAGAAGGAGAAAAACTCTTCTCAACTCAACTCTACACGCAAGCTCTTTCTATTGCTCTTTCTTCAATTTTTCTCTCTATTTTATGTCTATATAAGCTATCATTAGCACCCTCTACTTATAGCTGATATTGGAGATAATCCTCTTCATTTTAGTCGATTGTAGCAGCTATTTTTACCACCATTTTTTATGTTTAGACAACCACTCTTGACTTTTATTATACAACCATGTTTGACATGGTTGCCAACAACCATTTTGTATCCATAAATATATAGCACGGGGCAACATAAGAATATATATGATATGCTTGGCTTCACCATCCCCTCGAACAGATTATTATTTCCTTTTTCATTAAGTATACTTATCCAGTTCCTCTGCAACAACCAAATTATCGCCAGCAATTCTGTTAAAGAAGCCGCTAACTCCATGAACAATCACTAGTCCATCATTATAGATATCCCAATTGGTGATTTCAACACTATTGATTTCTCACCACCACGCCAGTAATCAGCCACATGTGTGCAAAAATGTAAGCTCCAAGCATGTCATCAAAAGTTGGCAACCCATAAACAACATTCTCTGAACTGAACAATTTCTCATCAACCTCCGATGCTACAATTTGATAACCTAAATTCTTACATGGTAAAAAGTGCTTATAACAAACGACATCATCTTCTTCAAATTCTTATATGCCAACCATGAGATTTCTTTCAAGCATTAGAGACTTGACTTTAAAACCTGAATCAAATAGTTTCCATAGCCATGATGTTAACAAAGAGGTTTTACATGTGTTAGGCTCGGGATTTACACCCCTACTCATCGTATTCATAACATTTAAAACATAAAAAATCAGGTAAGATCCAAAAAAAAAACATAACAGTCCAAAAACCTAGAGCCATAAAGCATTACAGGGGTCCAAAGCACTTGTGCAAATTACACCTCTTCAAGCTTGGACACCCCAAATGGCTCATTGCTCATTGAATCCAGAGAGGGTGGCTTTACTACCAAGAAACCTAGTAGGCCTATAGTCTTTAGATTGAGCCCAAGGTGTTCACATAACCCAAATTACATCACCTACCTTCTGTATGGTTTGTGGCAATTATCAAATGGTCTCATATTTTTCTGTTGTAATTGAATCCCTAAAATAATTTTAGGGACACTCATATCTAGTAGATTATGATCTACTTTGACATTATCCTCTCTACTGAATAATTAACCACCCATTATTAATTGTTATTAGCCCAAATTATTGCCATTAAAATAGCTATCACAATCTCTCTCTTTTTTACACTCTATAGTTATTTTTGCTTGATTAAAGGTTATATAAAAGTAGTTTAAAAAAAAGGACAAAAACATTGTGCACAGACTTGGCTTATTATTTACTAAAATAGTAAAAAAAATGGTTTTCTTTTTCCAAATAAATCACTTGCCTTTGTTCTAGGAGTTTTTTTAATTAAAGTTTTAGTTGTTTTAAATTCTATTTTTTTTTTAATTTTAATTCATCATGTATAAGTTTTTTTAATTTGATCCTTATTTATTTCTAATTTTTTTCTTAGCAATTTTCTGAAAAATTTGATGTTTTTAATTTCATTCTTCAATTCAAGTTTATGGTGTATTGTTTTTTTTCTAATTTGATCCTTATTCTTTTAATTTTTTTCATTTTATTTGATTTATTTTTCCTTTTATTTTAATCCTTCAATAATATTTTAAATTTAAAAATTAATTATTCAACATAAAAAAATCAAAATACTCTTCATGAACATGAAAATGACAAACAAAAAAAGAAAGCCTTTTTTAAAAGGCGAAAAAGCCATGCTTACCTTTGTTTTTTATTCCAATGATAAATATGTCTTTTTACTATTAAAAAAACAGAAATTTTAATAAACGAAAAGCAAATTTCTTTAAAATGTCATAAAAAAATCTCACGAGGCCACATTTTTTAGCCCGTGACCCATCGCCTACACTAATTTTAAACCTAAAAAATGCTCCAATACACTGAAGAAACCTAAAAAATACTGAATTACAAAAAAAAATGATTTTTTTTTTTAAATCCGATCTGTTTTTTCCATTCACTTAGAGAGCTTAAACTATTATCATCAACAAACTCCTATAACAATGGTGAATAGATGCTTGGATCATAGCCAACCCCCCCCCCTCCTCGTGGACCTCTGTATGCAAGGACTTTAAGTTCAACACAAGCAATGTTTAGGGACCATTTAGTATGAATATCAAACTCTAAGGGCTAAAGTGAAAAAATGTAAAAAAATCATTTAAATTTTAGGAAAAACGACGACATTTCATGTCAAAAAGACGTTGCCTTAATTCCTTAATGGACAACTTACAATAATGCCTAGCAACAGTGCATTGGAGTCTACATCTACAGTAGAATATCATTTTGTTTTAATTTTGCTTTATATATTTGTCAATAATTTTTCATTTGCGCTTCGTACTTTTCTTCTTTTTTTTTTATTATTAATGAAAGAAAAATTTAGAAAAAAATGGTAACAAAAACTACAAGAAAACACACTCACCCACTTGGCATGGCAGGAAAATTACTAGAGGCGGAGTGAGAATTGCCTGTCTCTGCTTTCCTTTTGTTGCTGTTGCTGTACATGTCAGTGTTACCTGCCATTCTTTGTTCAGGCTTCATGTTCATCTCCATTGTGCAGCTGCTGCTTTGGCCTTGTTGGCTTCTTGCCACTCGGTGCTTTTGTCAGCATGAACGAGGACAACACACAGCACAGTTGCGAAATTCTACACAATCCAAATCATGGACCTGAACGAAAACAAGATATATGGCAGGCAGGCGGGCGGCAGAGAAGTTGACTTGGCACCACCTTATGTCTAGACCCCCGGAGACTAGAAGCATATAAAAAAACACGAACATGATAGTAATGAATGTAGTATTTACTCCTTTTGAATCTCAGAAACTTCTGTTTTCCAGCCAGTTGATCGTAGTTTAAAGATGTGGACATGCAAACACCTTATCAGAGAGTAGAATCTGCACATAAAATGCTCAGTTTTGAGCCCTAGTTTTTAACGTGATCATTATCGCACGACCCACATTTGTTTTGTAATTAAGCAGATGAAATTATGAAAAATCTAAGAGCAAACTTTAACAAAAGAAAACTACAGATTCAAGAGATAATTATTTCAAAGTAAGATACTTGATTTAAGCTCTGAGTACGTAAACATCTAAAATAAAAATAACAATAGCAGCATATCCAACAAATTAATATACTCAAAAACAAAGCCATTATCTTCTAATTAAAGCAGGCAAAAATATATATAACTTAGAATCGCAACATCACCGGAGAATGTATATACGTTATGCTTAGAATCGCAACATTTCCGGAGAGAATATATATATATATATATATATATATATATATGTTATGCTTGCCTTCGCCGAATATTATGGCCGATCTTTCTCTTAAAGAAGCTTCTGGCCACATGAACAATCACATGTCCATCATCATAGATATATCCCAGTTGGTGATTTCAGCTTTGTTAATGCATAAAACGTACTCACCATAGGCGTATCCATC
Organism: Populus ilicifolia; assembly: GCA_015708895.1. Classification (NCBI taxonomy): domain Eukaryota; kingdom Viridiplantae; phylum Streptophyta; class Magnoliopsida; order Malpighiales; family Salicaceae; genus Populus; species Populus ilicifolia. The sequence continues at coordinate 83,211 of SRLM01001404.1, read as the reverse complement.
CTCGGTATCAAAAGTTGGCAACCCATCGACAGCATTATCTGAACTGAAAATCTTTTTTATCAAACTTGGATGCTACAATTTGGCAGTCTAAATTCCGGTGTGATCAGAAAGAATGGTCATAAGAAAAAGCATCATCAGTCGTAACAAAAATAGAATTTTTGCCATCTTCAAGATCTTGATATGGATGGCTAGTAGGTTCTTCAACCTTAATCTCATGTCATCCGAGCTTGTCCACTTGATTCTGCTTATCCTGCTCCTCCTCTGAACCTTACCAGCTCCTGCATTCAGAAGTTTATAATACCCAGGATTCCCAAACTTGAGATCCTGGCTGCTTTTTACTCCAAGTGAAAATTACGTAGAAGTTGAAGTTACAAAAATATTTATTACCGAATTTCTCTGGGATGCCGAGTACAAAATCATGTCCCTTCTTCATGAGAGGAAGTTCAGTAATGCGATAGCATATGGAAGAGGTAAGCGAATATGGGATTGATGGCAAGGAAACTGTCAAGATATTCAACAACACCATCACCATATGTGCTCCTGTGAAACGTGCTAGATTACCAGATTGCACCATTAAAGTTGAAAAAGAAGCCTTTGATATATGGGGTTTATTTGTAAGCGATCCAAGCTGCTCACTTCTGATGTACGTCACTGTGATCTTATTGTCAGTGAAGTGCTTGAGACCGGTTATCCTTCTATCAATGATGTGAAAAATCACTGAGTGGGATATATCTATGATGATGGCATCTTTTTGTTCATGGGGTTTACAGCTTTTTTAATCGCAAGTATACCAAGGACAGTTCACGAGATCATCGATCACTGGATTCATGTCACGCGCTATGAATCACACCCACTTTCTTTTACTTGAAAAAAAAATCAGAAAATAATTATATTTAAAAAAAAAGTGAGAAAAATTTAACCATCACGTTGAATCTTAATTAATTTAATAATATAATAAAAAATAAACCTGCAATTAAAAAAAGAATTTAAAACAAATATTACCTTGAGTAAAAGATGTGAAAAAAAAATAAAACAAAAAATATTATAAAAAATAAATATTTTTTTAATTTAAAAAAAGACTAAATAAGTAAAAAAAATAACGGAAAAGTAAAATACAAACTTAAATTATTTAAAAATATATATAATAAATTTTTAAATTGAAAAAATTAAAATTATATTAATAAAAAATAAGTATTGTCATTATTGTACCTAGTAAATTAGGTTTAACACTTGAGTCATTAATAAAAAAACTCGCACATGAATCTTTATATTTATTTATTTTTAAATTAATAGGATGGATTCAATTAAACTTAAAAAATAAATGATTCATTGTCTGAAATCTCTAGATTTTAGTTATTATAATGATTAGAAAAAAAATTAATTAATTTTTTTTTAAAAAAAACTTATTTTCAACCTAGATTATCTAGAATAATATCATAAATCAATTCATCACCTTTAAAAATATATATAAAAAAACTATATCAAAACTCATAATCAACCCAAAAATAAAAAAATCTTCTCATGTTGATGTTTTTTTAAATACTTTTAAATAATAATAATAATAATAATAATAATAATAATAATAATAAACACCTAGTTTCAGCACTCTGGCCCGGAATCCTTTGACTTTCGATAGGCTAAGGAAATGAGGTGTTCATTATTTGATTTGGTTTTGTTTAAACATAAAAAACCTAACCAAATTAAATTACATTAATTATATAAAATAGTAACAGAACCGGATAAAAACAGGTCACAAATCCAAACATCTGCTGTCAATATTTTCATTTCATTAGCCTAACCAAACTTCTGGTCCCTGGCACAAATTACAAGAACAATATAGAGACACATTTCCTGAGTGGAAGCATGTTTCTTCACTATACATGAAAAAGAAAAGAAACGATGGGTGCTAATCGCCGAAGAAAGCGACCCTTGAACAGTTCATACATTTTGACGTTTGACAATACCTCACTTCCACCCTTTCATCAGCTAAAGAACACGCACTCATGAACTCCTTGTCAAAATCATCAAAGGTAAATCACTGCATCTTATATTATAGCATAGTGTTTTAATTTAATACATAGTTTATATATTCATTATCTTAACACCATATTATTTAATTTTTTTTCACATTACACTAATCTTGGGTGATGTTTGGAAACTAGTTTGAAATCATATTTTTGAAAATTTTAAATTTTTTCTTTTAAAATTAATTTTTTAAAATAAAAAAATTATTTTAATGCATTTCCAAGCGAAAAGCATTTTGAACCATTGTCACACTTTTAAATATTATTTTAGTATATATTTTATACTGCGGTAGCTTTTATAGTTAAAATTTTAAAAATAGACTTGATAACATTTTTTGTTGTTGTTTTTCAAAAAAAAAAATAATTTTAAAAACATGGATGATTAAAACTATTGGAAGATAAAATTTTACATGTAAAATAAATAAATAAAATATCTTTTTAATAAAAAAATATATTATTTAAATTTTTTAAAATTTAAATTTAAAATATTATTGTATATGAGCTTATTATAAAAATAAAAAATCATTTAACTAATCAAATAATTTTTCATGTAATTTGAGAAAAAAGAAGAAGAAGAAGAAGTTATTACACCATTCTCCTCCTTCTGCAATAAAAAATGTTAACTTTATTACAAAAATGTCATTCATCACGTGGTATTATGACTAATTTACCCTTATGCTTAAGAAATAATCTTAATGCCTTTTTTTTCATGGATTTCAATGAAAATGACACAAAGGCCGTCGATGAAAGGACAAATTTTCCAGCAATATGACCAAAAAGATGATTCATGTGAAAAGGACAGTGACAAGAAAACCTAGAAAAAGAAGCTAACTAACAACAGCACATTGTAGAGGTCACATAGGCAAAATCAAAGTACAAAACAAAATTGCGTTGGCCCTTAACGAAAAAGGAAAAAATAATGTGAATATACAAGTGGATTTATATATATTTTAATTAATTATATAAGTTTTGAAGTTAATAATTATATAAATTTTGAATAATTTTAAAATTTATAAAATTTAAATTCATAATTTTTAAAAAATAAATTTAAAATTTAACCAGTTAAAATTATACATTTAAATTATCATTTTAGATTATATGATATAAGATTTTAAGAATTAAAATTAAAAAAATAAAAGTATTAAGTTTTTTATTATGATTTGAGTAAAAATACTAAGGATTCATATAATATTTTTATATTTCATTGATTTTTATTTTTTTTATTTTAGTTGTAGGATTTTTTTTCAATTGTTTTATATTTTTGTTGATAGATGACTATATTTATGATTTAATTCATGTTTTTTTTTTTTGGTTTTGTGATATTAAAAAAGATCACATCATCAAGATGGTTTTTAATTTTACAAAGAAGATTTATGTTTGATTAATTATAAAAAAAAAATTAAAAGTGAGGGAATCAAGAATTAGGTTTAATTATTTATAAAATATTAAAAGTGCAGGAACCAAAATTAAAAGTGAGGTGAAATGAACCTTTTGATTTTTTACAAAAACAATTTCCTTGTCCATGCATTTTTGTCAACTCTATATCTTAGTGTTTAATTAGTGTTGAATTTCTTTTTCAACATTTATTACAACATATAATTTTTTATATATTTTATTAAATATATTTATCAGATTTTAAGTTAATGATTAATTAATTTATTTTTATTAGCAAAGCGCGGGACCAAGTTCCTTGTAAGATATAAAAGATTACAAATCATATAGAGATTCTTTCAGTTTGGCTAGAAATGGAAAGGGATATTTACATTACATTTCCAGACAGCTAGTAACTCAAACAAGGAGTCACAAGCAGAAACTAAACCTATACATTTATCAAATAAAGGTAACATCTACTTGTAAAGAAAACTCGAAGAAGAAGAAGAAAAGGCCATTTCCCTATTCGTTCAAATCTCGTTTTTCTTATTTCTTTCCTGTTTATCTTGGACCAGAGAGTTCCATAGCATAGGAATCCAAGGAACGTTCATCATCATCCTCATCCATTGTAGTTCCAAACATGCTGCTCGATCGATGACCACCACTTTCATCATGCTTTGAAGCGGTGGTAGGGTAAAGTGTGCTTCTGTTAGCGTTCTTCGGATGAGAGAGGTTCATTGTGGGATTACTATGATTGTGTGATACAGCCCATTTCTCGGCAAGACCATCACCTTCAAGCATCCGGACCACCTCAGACATTTTGGGACGGTGAGCTGGGAGGTATTGAGTGCATAGAAGAGCCACTTGTAACATCTCCTCCACCTCAATCCAATCATAGTTGCTCCCCAGTTCTTTGTCCACCAACTCATCCACTTTCTTCTCTTGCTGTATTTTCTTCACCTGTCAACATTGTCATGAATCAAAATTTGCGGACATGAGCTTGAAATCTCCTATAATTGAGTTGCAATGAAAACAAACAAAATGAATCTTGTTTGATGTTGGCATGCAGGCCCTGGCTATGTGACATGCCCCGCACTTTAAAGAAAGTAGATAATAGTATTCATATGCAATTATCCACATGAAAAACATCCGTGATATGTCAGTTTCAAACACTTCATGATAACTGAGAGTGCTCCATGCAGTCTAGGATGCCATTGAAGTTACTCAGATGTCAGCGATCTAGAATCCAAAATTGGCATGTCATGGCACACAATCTGAAAGTCATGAAACATTTGTCGAAGCAGTTCAGGATTATAGTTCATATAGAAGCAGAAGTGCATTTACCCATTCAAGCATTGCTCCTTTTTGATTGACAGTTTTTCCGAATTCAAGAGCTCTCATTCCAGTTATGAGCTCTATTAAGAGAATGCCAAATCCAAAAACATCAGTTTTCTCAGATGACTGGCCAGTGGAGAGGTACTCTGGCGCAATGTGCCCAACTGTGCCACGAACAGCAGTGGTGACATGGGAATCCGCATGGTCTAGAAGTTTGGCAAGACCAAAATCACCAACTACGGCCTCGCAGAATTCATCAAGGAGCACATTAGCAGCCTTTACATCCCTATGAATTATCTTAGGGTCACATTGCTCGTGTAGATACAAAAGACCCCTGGCAGCTCCAATTGCTATCCTCTTCCTTGTGTTCCAGTCCAGTGCAGGTTTTCCTGTTTGATGAATACATCATCTCAGGAACGGTCAAAGCAGCCCAAAATAAATTACAGTAGTTCCACTAATAGATTGCGAACCAAAAACAAAATCTAATTCAGTAACCATACATTCAAAACTCAAGTCCTGCAACCTTTTGCCACAAAAATGACAGTGGGGTTGGGAAGAGATCCCCTTGGGGTCTCCTAAAGTTTGAACAAATTCCAATTTGGGTAAAGGAAGACACAGACCATAGTAATTTGAGAAATAACATCAAGTTAATTTAGAAAAAATTGTGAGCATGAAAATTTGAGTTATCTAATATTGTCATTGTTGAAATAAGTGTTTTAAGGAATTCAGCTTGCTTTTTCAATCCAACAAAATAATATATCAAAACTCCATTTCAGTCTCAACCTGAACAAATAAAACATTCATAAGAAAACAAAAAAAAATAAGAACAAATCTAACATGTTCCAGACCTGCACATGAAGTTAGAATCAAGTACACCAATTAAGACCTCTGACTCACAAATGGTTAAGCACCATAGCGTGGGAAACAGACAAGTACTTCGACAATCACAAAGATAAAGAATTTATAGTGCAGAAATTTGGTTGTCCACCAAGTACTATTATGACAGAAGTTGCTTACGGTAACCAGGTACCAACCTCTAAGCCTTGAGGCCACGCTGCCATTTGACATGTAAGGATAAACCAAAAGCCTCTCATTAGAAGTGGCACAGTATCCAATCAATCGCAGCAAATTACGGTGAACTGCAAGGCTGATCATCTCCAATTCTGTCCGAAACTGTGATTCCCCGGAAGTCCCAGTCAAATCCTTTAGTCGTTTGACAGCCACCATGGTCCTATCTCCCAGCTTTCCTTTGTACACATTGCCAAAACCTCCAGTGCCAAGAATGTTCTTCGAGCAGAAGTTATCAGTGGCAATTTGAAGCTCTCTGAAGGTGAAGTTCTGGAGATTTCCTAGTCTAATTAGCCCCTCTTCTTGTTTGTCTGCAACATAATTCAATGGCCCATTTGAGCATTTTACTGGCTCATGCTGTCATTGATTAAAAATTAGGTGAAATAGGATGTTAATTATACTAACCACTAACGTTGAGCATCATATGGCCTTTTTGTTTCCGTCGGAGCCATAGGATTCCAAGTGCTAGGAGGAAGAGAGATACAAGGCTGAGACTAAGCCCAAGGGCAAGTGCTAATTTCTTGGACTTATGCTTACCTACATACAGACAACAAACAAATTACCATTTGACAGAAAGGGATTACCTAAAAGGTAGACAAGGGAGGGTCATAGAGAGTTTACCGGGAGATGTTTCAAGAGAGAAAGAAAGGGGACCGACATTGGCTGATCCAGAGCATCCTTCAGTAGAGATGCTTCCACAAATCAATGGGTTACCAGCAACACTGCATTAACCAACAGTGTAAACAGAAAACAGAATAAAATTAGATAAAGCATTGACCAAGTAGACACTAATTGAAATATAGGGTGTTGCAGAGAAGCCATACTTGAATGTTCTAGCGGGAGACTTGGGAACAGGTCCACTGAGATTGTTATAAGACAGGTCCCTGAAATACCAGCATAATGATATTAAAAAAAAAGGCAAAACTCAAGTTGAGTTCTTAACAAAAAACGTTACGTAAATCAGAAAGTTTTCAGCATGTTGCGTGCTGTATCGTTTTTCAAGGCACTAAAACATTAAAATACAAAACAAAAAACCGAGAAAAAAGAAAGCTATACTCACAAGAAAACAAGCTGTGAGATTTTGGCCACGGACACAGGGAAAGGCCCAGACAAGCTATTGTTGTTTAGCCTCCTAGTCATTACATGACAAAAGAAAAAATATCACAGCAAGAAAATAAACAATAATATCAAAACAAAGCAAATAAAACATTTGGTTAGGTTGCCATTTGCCGATTGTGAATATTAAATGAAAATGAAAATAAAAATAAAAAACCCCACCCAACTAATTCTATCACAGCAACTTCTTGTCAATTTGCATTCACTTTTACAAAGCAAACAACAATAGAAAGCAGAAAAAAAGACCTGCAATTTTGTTTGTTTTCGTTTTCTTTTCCTCAACTTTCTTGGAAACCAAACAGATTATGAAGAATAAAAATAGCAAAATACTTACAGGTATTGGAGGCTATTTAATTGACCAAGGGAGTCTGGTACCACACTAGAGAACCTGTTGTTGGAGAGATCCAAAGTCTGAAGTTTTAAGAGAGTGCCAAGCTCTGGAGGGATTTGGCCAGAGATGTTATTGTTTTGCAACAACCTTCACGTCATCAAGAAGTTGAAACGTAAAGAATTCAGCAACAATCATAAGGCGATAAAGGAGGTTGTAAAATACCACTCACTATTTTACATTTCTATACTTATACAAATGAACAAGGATGCTCCTGTTCTCTATTTTGTTGCACAAACAGAGTTTCGAGCCACTTGAAATTCCGTTTCACTCTTGGAGTTCAGCCCAAAGCCAAATATTTGGATCTAGAAAACCAAACTAAAAAGCAAATTCAAGACCCAGAGATTCGTTTAGATTCGTTTGTTTTCTCTCACCTTCCTTTTCTATGACAAGAAAAACCAAAAACTCAAAGAGAAACTAGAAGAGGGTTTAATTATCAAAATGTGAGCTAAAGAAAATTGAAAGAGAAGGAAAGAACGAAAGACTAAAGAAAAGAAGATGAAAGTTCTTACACTTGGCGAAGATTAGTGAGATTTCCTATGGCTCCAGACAGAATACCAGAAAGGGACTGGCTTGGAGCCCCCCTACAATACAAAACCAAGAAATGAACTTTATTTCAGGTTCTGTGAAACAAAACCACTAAACATTAAATGAAGCAAGCAAAAAAAAAACGAAAAACAGAGAAAAACTTGAAAACCCACAGGCAAATAACAAGATTGTCAGGAGAGCAGGTGATCATAGCCCAGCTACAAGGATCAACTGAATCCTCATCCCAGTTGTTTAACACTCCGTATGGATCATGTAATGCTTCTCTTATACTTATCAAAGCGTCCACTGCGACACAAAAAAAAAAAGCCAACAACTTTCAAATATTAAAATCCACAAAAAACATACAACGTAGAAGATAGATGTAGTCTTGTTAGTTACCTTCATGGTTTCTAGGTTCATATGAAAGGGACAGTCTAGCTAAAAAGAGAAAGAAGATAGAGAGAAGCAGCAGCTTGAGAGCCATAGCTAGTTACCCAATAATTCTAATCATGTACATGTTAAACAAAGAGAACCAAACAACTGTGCGTCAGGCAAATGTATGCTATGAAGCGATATACTAATACTCTATTTCTGTTTCTTTTTCTACTTTCCTTTCTTTTTGGTCACCAGCTTTTAACACACACACACACACAATCTTTTCGTTCTTCTCTCTCCATGAGCAGTGTCTTTTCTTTCTTTCTTTTTGCTGCTTTTGGTACAGTAAGAAAGAGAGAGAGAAGGTTACAAGGAGGAGGTGGGGGGATACGGATTGTCAGGTGGGAGAGTGCAGAAATTGAGAGACATGGGACTGAAACTCTTTATCATTTTCTATCGTTTTGTTTTTTTCACTTGTTTACAGCCAAGACATGGAGGAGGTTTCTTAGAGAATCGAAATCTATTTGTGGGTCTTTTGATTCGAGAGGCCGCTCATGAACCCTTTAAAGAAATACAATATTTTGAACGTCATTTGTTTTTTTTTTTTTTTTGGGAGTACTGAAGTCATTGCTACTTTTGATGTTCTGATAGACTGGTCTCCCATAGCTGTTAGCATCGTCACCACGAAGAAATACTCGAAAGAGGAAGATACAGTTAAAAACAATTTAAAAAATAATTTTAGCTGTCTCACTCATGAACACCCGGATATGGTCTTGATTAATCTCTTCTTCTTTTTACATTCTAATTAAAATTATTGAGCATTGAAATGACAGGGATAAAGCTAATTTGTTTACCATGTTGACTAATAACAAAAAAAAAAAAACGAAAAAAAGGCTGTGGTATTCAATGTGATTTACATCAATTTAATTGAAGTACATTTCGATATTCCTTTCGGATCATGGAATTGAAAGCCTTTCATTTTGAGGCTTGAGCTACAACCAACGGCAAAATGGTCAATTTCTTAAGGTGAAGCTCCGATGGCGTGAAGTACTGAACTGTACTAGGTTGGTCGTTCTAGGTTGTCCAGGCCCAAGTCGTGCACAAATATCTCCTGCATGGGTTGCAATTATCACCAGGGCACCACGTGGAAACGAAGTTGAGCACCGTGTCTTTGTTTACTTTCTTTAAATTATATATAAAAAAAATTAATATTTTTTATCATCATGATTATCCAAATCAATTTATATATATTTTAATTAATTTTATAAATTATAAAATTAACAATTATATATATACATATATAATAATTTTAAAATTTATAGTACTCAAATTAATAATTTATAAAAAAATAAATTTAAAATCCAACTAATTAAATTACATCTCTTAAAATTAAAATATTTTTCAATACATAAACCATCAAGATATCATGCTATAAATAAACCTCATGCTTGCAAAATATTTTTTTTCCGTTCTCCCTGCGATGGCTACATTTTGTAAATCTAATCAAATCTATGGAAACACATAGAATTATATAGGATATTGATTTTTTTTATAATCACATGTATTTAGAAAATCGCATTATATCGATATTTAGATAAAAACGTCAAATCTCTTTGCTAATGAACTGATAAATTAACAAACAAGCCACCTTGTAAATTAAAAGAGAGAGAGTAGAAGAGGTGAAATGAGTATTCTCTTTACTTTGTGAACATGCCAATCCCTTGGAATCTTTGCAAAATCTGTGCAAATGGTACCCAGTATTGTTCCATGGCCAGTGGTTGCATTTGCATCAATAAAATGCTCTCTTTTGCTTTGGTACTTGCTAGTTCATCTTTATGTTCCTTTATGGCATTTCCTAAAATAGTTTCTTGATTGTGACTGGGCATCGGAATTAGAGTACATAGTTTTAGATTATTGTTTGGGATGGGATGATATCTTTTAAAGTGGTTTTTTATTTAAAAATATATTACAATAATATTTTTTATTTTTTAAAACTTATTCTTAACATTAATATATTAAAACATTCTAAAAATATTAAAATAATTAATTTAAAATACAAATCCATAATTTTTTTAAAATATTTTTAAAATACAAAATCAATTACATTCCTAGATGTCATAAAGTTGCTTATGGATGTCCCTAGCATTTCCTTTTATTTTTCTTACACATGCCGACCAACCCCTAAAGGGCTTACCCACTTCCAATTGATTAAGGATTTAGCACTTCTAGTTTGGTGTGTGTGTCTATATGTATGTGTGTGTGTATATATATATATATACTCTTCAAGTTACTTTAACTGAATGTTCCATTTTCATCCCATCAAACAAAAAAGGTGTGAAGAACTAATTTTAAAAATTCTTAAAAGAATATACTTATATCACGAGGAACTTGCCAGGAATATCACACTCACATTCATATACTAAAAGCTAATTTAGAAGTCACTCTCAATACAGTAATAACTAGCGCATGATACATTTAGAAGAATTTGATAATTTAAAACAATATATTTTTACCAGCTTAAAATATATAATTTTTATTATTATTAATATCTTTATAACCATTAATTAAATACCTCTTGATCTTAAATAAATGTACTCTCCACACTATATTCCTTCTTTTAATATTTTTTGAATAGAGCCAAAATATTTGGCATATTATCATTACTAAAATTAATATTTTGTTGATGTCCAGTATATGTTGTTCAAATCATCTATTACTTCATTAATTTTTAAATAAAAATTATATAAATATCTTTTATTTTATTTGTTAAAAATTATGATTTATCAACATTTTTTATCACTAAAATAAAATTTTATATACTTCAACTTGAAACATGCATTTAAATAAAAGTCATATATAACAAAAAAAAATTAATTTTTTTATTTTCTCATAAATTTTTTTATATATCTTTAAATGAATCCACATATTAAATATTCTATTAAAAATAATATAACAAACTTAATTTTTTTTACAATAATTATATATAACTCTAAGAGTTTCAAGAACACTATCATGTCATGTAATTATTGCATACAACAAACAAACATATATATATATATATATAATGAATTCAAATTTATATTTAATCAAAACGAGAAAGTAGTTATTTAGACGATGGATTGCTAGAAAGAAAATAAGAGAGCAGTAAAAGAAGAGGTAACTGTGACTTGGGAGAGATATGACTACTTAAGGTTGTGAGGAGAGGTTTAATTTTAGAATTTTCTTCTTATACCTATTAGGTTTATATAGTATGGTTTAATATTTGTTGAACTAGTTTAATTGAATCCGATTCAATTAATTTTATAATTTTAAAATTAAAATTGAATTAGACTGGAATATTTTTTAGGTTTTTTAATCCATTATTTTTTTTTACGGTTTTAATTTAACCAGTTTTTTCCTCACCCCTAGATTTATTTGTCGATTTGCTTCAAAAGGGTTATACATATCAGGCTTTCCCTAAAATTATTTCCTCTCCCACAAAAAGGGCCAGCATTGCACTCATGCTCTTCAGCTACTAATTTTCCCATGGCAAATTGCCCGCAAGAAATATGATCATGGTGATGCTTTCTCAATCTCCAGTTCCACAAGGCTATAAATTAGTACAATTTACTATACTTTTGAATTAGAATTTTAAATCATTTTTTTTATTAATATGAATATACAACAATTTATATTTACCTCAACTAATTTCACATACCTTAAATTAATAATAAAATAAATTTTTAATAGCTCTGGAATAACTCAAATTCATAATTACCATGAAACAAATCTCAAATTTAACAAGTAGGAGATTATTCTAACTAAATATTTAATAATATGATATCCATGTGTTTAAAAAATATATTTAAAATAAAAATTTTGAATTTTAAACCCAAACTTATTTTTAAAACTACTCTCAAATACAATTCAAACATAGCGCAAATTATTGAAACTTCAATCTCTGCCTTGTGATTTTATGGAAGTACCAACAGACAATAAATTCTAATGAACTGGATAGATGGATATATTCTCTTTGCACAGGTAAGTCTGGCTGTAAAACATATCTTCACAATTAACAAGTCATTGCTAGCGTGATGCCGTCCTTCCTTAGGAGAAAATCAGACCAGAGGTGATATAAAGCAATGATTAAGAAAGGTTCTAATAATAAACAAATACAGCATATGAAAAGACGTTTGCTTTCTACAGAGCTTGTTCTCGGAAACATGGAAATGGCTGTGATGGCTTCTGTGCTGTCACAAGCTTTCACAGCTAGAAATGTAGTTTAATACAGCATCTCCAGTACGCAAGATCCATCAGAAACATTTAAATTATTTGCTGGATTGACTGCCACAATGCCCTTGCTCATCTTAGTTTCAAAATTCTGAATTTCTGAACCACAAATGGGGTATATCAGGCAGGCATAATCAAGCTTTTGACCCACCTTGGGAGGAATACCATGCTACTTTTCGTCTTCTGCTCTTCCAATGGTCTCTTGAAAACGAAAAAAAGAAGGATTTGTTAAGTTAAAATGTTCAAGAATAAAATCTTTATAATTATTAAAATATATTTAAAATATTTAATTCTTATTCATTAAAGTCTCTCTTTTAAAAAAAATCATCACAATTCCTTATATAAAAAAATACAATAAAAAATATTATCTTTAAATAAAAAACTAAAAAAATAGTAATATTGAATATTAAAATAAAAATAGAAAAACAAAACTATTCTTTTTAATAGAAGAACTAGAAAACCCTAACAATACTAAATAAAATTAAATTTTTTAAATTGAATAAGAAGAATTAAAAATAACAAAGAAAAATATTTATTTATTTTTTAAATCCTGCATCAATTCAGAAACTTCTCATTGAATTCAGATCATAGAAAAAAGCTTCCTTCTCTATCATGAATATGTGGTCCATAACATTCTCGGGGCAAAACCTCCACAATTAAAAACCATCCTTTACCATGGACATGTCCAGCATAATATTCTAAGAACATAATCTCATTAGTCAAAAATCATCATCCATCTGAACAAATTTATTATATTCTTACAACTACACCTTTATCTTTCTTCCCTTTTGTTTTAATTTCAGAACCATGGTAATTAGATACTTGGAAGCAAATATCAGTTAAAAAAAAGAAGGATGTGAGGTGCAAATATTATTAAGTATGGAAATAATCCTTAATATTGGATATGATATAAATTTCATTGAATTTATAAAAAAAATATCATATAAAAATTAAAATTTTCATAGACTAAGATCTTAGATTAAAATATATGGTGATAAAAAAAGCAATCACGAACTCAAGTAATGTTAGTTAGGAGATTAGAAGATGTAGGTGATTACAAATACATCTATTAGTGTTTTTTTAATCCTTTGGTGGGAGATTAGTGGTGCAAGAGAGATTTTTTTTTATTTAAATTGAAACAAGGATGTTATTGTCTGATCATACTAGCTTCATTAACCATAAATTATTTTTCATACTTGTTTAATGCTGAGGAGATTTATGTCAAGTAGAATATACATCATTTTCCATAAGAAAATGGTTGTAGATTTTATTAATCAAAGTTTATATGGAAATCGGTTTTTAAAATCTTTTCCCATTAAATATTTTTTTGTTGAACATTTAGAGTTATACCATAATACTTTTATATTTTTTTTATATGATGGAAAAGAACTCGATTAAGATATTTGTACTAAAATAAAAGATGAGTTTCGAGTTAAAATCATAAAAATAAAGAATAAATCAAGATTATGAGATTATTATTGTTGCCTTATTATCATTTAGTCCTTGACCTAAATAGATAAACCTAGTGTAGCTTTACTAGGTTTTTTTATCCTCCTCTTACTTTTTTTAAAACACTATCTAATATGCATGCGCTAATTTTTTTTTCAAATACTGAGGAGTTAAAATGTAGCACTGCACACCATACATTCACGTAATTTTTTTATGCTTCACTAACAAATTCTTTACAATAACATGTTTTAATGAAGGGTTAGCGTCTTGTTTCTCAACTAATAATTATTTTTAACTAACATGTCACTAAATATTACCAAATTATGCATCCATAAAAGGCTAGATGGTGAGCACTGAAATTTTCAACAATTAATTGTCATGCAACTTTTATGTCCTGAATTGAGTTTGCCAAGGAAATAATCATGTTAAATATTATTGATTATCTCCTATTCAATTAAATGAAGAGATCAAGGAATTAAACTTAAAGCAGTTAGGAAATTATATCAATCATCTAATGAAAGGAAATGATCAAACTTTTTCTATAATTTATTTTATTTTATTTCTAAATATATCTTATTGTATGATTATATTAACTCTACATAAGTTGAATATAAAATATATATAAAATTATTGAATAATAACACCATTTTCTATTCTAAATTTTTTATGAATTAACATGATTAACGTATAGGAATACCTACAGATAAACATGGTGGAAGATGAATTCTCAAAATCAGTATTATATTCTTCAACAATTCATTTACATAATTTTTTTCTTATTTCTCCCGTATGCTTATTAACCTAACAATTGGAAGGTCTCTCTTTGCATTAACGACTTATGTTTTTCAAGAATAATTAAGTTTATATACAAATTTCAAGTCAAGACCATATATGTTGACCCATGATGGCATCCAATAAAAAACCTAATATTTACTTTAAGTTTTTTCACAATTTCATTATATTACAATAATTAACTTAAGAATAATAAAACAATAAATGAATGTACAATCTGATAATTTTTTTGAAAAATCCAAGCATGATTGTGGTCTATATTTTCTAGTTTTAAGAATTTTGTTGTTTTTTTTATTGAAAAGAATTTAAAATAATAGCATTTTGATGTTTTTTAATTAAAAACAAACAACTTAATAAATCTGAATTGTATTTTTATTTTTTTCAGAAATGTTGAATAACAACAATATTATAGATATGAACATAAATACAAATTATTATTTTTTTGTAACACCATGCCGACACGCCGATGATTTTAAAGGGATTCTACAATAATTAGGACCACTATTCCCACTGGACAATTGGAGCAATTATCTTGATGCATGGATGTCTCGTCATGTACACTTGACGAAATGATCGTGGGGCATATTCTAATTCTCAGTTTCATAAGCATCGAGTGTTGCAACTCAATGCTGATCAATGCTACTTGTTGATCTTGAGGAGAGCTTCTTTTTTTTTTTCTTTTCTTCCTCCCCTCTCTAGGAGAAATTATCAGTTTACCTTAAGATGCACACAAAAATTGAATTAAAATTTTAGAAAATCTTGATATTAATTACCAAACAAACAAAACTAGTCTAGAAATAATTAGAAAAAAAAATCTAAAATTCAGATAAAAAATAAAAAAATTTATTTTTTAATTAAATAGATTGATGGCTTGAGCTATGCTATGAGCTTAGCCAAAAATTTTCCAATATGAAAAAAAAAACACTTAGATGATGTTAACGTTTATTTTTTAAATACAAAACTTGGGTCATTTACTCGATTTAATTTAATAAGTTTGATTAATTTAATAATATGATGAACAAAATTATAGTAAATAAACCGAACTAAAAAAAATTGACAATGATCAACTCAAAAAATAAATACTTGCCAGTATTATAAAAATATATTCTTCTAATATTATTAAAAGGTCTCCATGATCTTATTTAATAACAAAAAAATTATATGAGAATTTGATAACCTCATAGAAAGAAAAATAAAATAATAAAATCTCAATTTCTGTCAAAAAAAATATTGAAGGATAAAATTAGAAAAAAAAAACTAGAGTCCACTTGATTTAGTCTGCCAAATTCACGACCTAGTCGTGATACCTCAGTAAACTCATATAAATTAAATTTAATAAAATTACAAAGCCCAAATCTTAAACAATCTAATATTGAAAGAAAAAATTGAGAAAAATCAATTTAAAAAAATAATAAAAAAAAACATGAGTTAACCTAGATTAATCTACCAATCCTGCGACATGGAACATGAGATTATAATAACCATATAGAAAGTAAAGTCAAAAAAATTATGAAGCTCAATTCTCAACTAACTCTGCGCTAAAGGATAAAAGTAAAAAAAAATTTAAAATGGATCTAAAAAAATTAAAGTCAACTTGGGCTTATCTTCGAAGCAATTGACTTTGGTTATGAGGCCAGGACTAACTTGATACAAGGCAAACATAAAAATATTACGAAGTTGACTTTCTAATCAATTAAATGTTGATGAATAAAATTGAAAAAAAATTAATTTAAAAGGATTCAAAACAAAATAAAACAAAATAAATAGCAATGAAAAGAATAATAAGCAAATTTGACATGAAAATGAAATGAAATCAAATGTTAAAGGATAAAATTAAAAAAAAAATTAAGAAATAGTTAAAAAATAGAATAAAAATCAAATTTGATATAAAATTAAATTAAATCAAGTAATAAGAAAAAACAATTAGAAAATAAATCAATAAAAAAGATTCAAAATAAAAAAAATAACAATAAAAAAATTAATATAAAAATAAAATGACATTCCACCTTTCAATTTTTTCATGGCACCATGTATTTACGAGGAGAGGAGATAAAAAAGAGAGGGAAAAAAAAACGTTTTGCTCAACATCAAATCTTCCTTGGAGTGCGTTTATTCTTCCATGCCAACTGAGGATAGCTTGATTCTTCCACGATGGGTTTGTGTTGTTTTTCTCTGCAGCTCTCCGAAAGTATAAAAGCTTGAGAATGGGAAAAAGCAAAAGGCTACGCCCGTGCCTTGGCCTTATCCTCTTCGGGTCCCACAATTCATAAAATTGCTCGCCTTGAGTGTAAGCACGCATATAATCCCATCACTATGCGCACCAAAATTATGTACCTCAGAGGGGGGTGTTTGATTGGGTCTTGTACCATAACCCGGTTAAAATAAAAGCTCATGATTGGTTGCACTGAGGATGCACAATCTAATAAAAAAGAAAATTATCGGGTTAGAATAGAAATTACAAATAAAAAAATAGCACAAATTATGTATGTTGTGTTGTTAATATTAGTATAACCAAATTGTGCCGCATGAAGTAATGTCTTTTTTTTTTCTTTTTCATTTGTAAAACTCAACATCTTTACTAATAATCATTTTTCCTGAATTTTTTTCATAACCTTAAATATATCTTTGGTATTATTAATATGCAGATAGTTAATGCAACAAAAAATTTAAAATAAAAAAGAATTAATTTTCTTCCACTCCAATTTTTTATAGGGTCATGCCATTTAAATCTATAATAGAAAACCTATTAAACAAATAGATAACACAATCTATAATTTTAACCTAAAACTTGTTAGACATCTTTTTAATTCTAAGTATGCTTCTTACCATGTCGAGGACTCTTATTTTCTTTCTCTTCACAACATTATTTTGCTATGGAAATCTAGACACTATTATGAGTCCTTTTGTATCATAATCTTCATAAAGCTCATAAAATCATTAAAAAAATCACTTCTCTTTTCTATCTTAAATGATTTTTTTATAGAAACTATCACACTTGGATATCACGCTGATTGATTAAAAAATAATATAAATTGAAAAAAAAATACATATTTGACATCTTGTTCTTTTAGGAAAAAATATCTAGTTAAAGGAGTCACCACCCAATATTATGGTTATTAGAAACCTTGACTGGTTAATAAAGATTCTATGATATGAGATTGGTTACGCTAAAAAAAAAATGTTACCACCTCTTAAACATCTTACCAAACACAAGCTAATTTGCTGGTTTTGTCTAAAATTGCTAATAATTTCTTCTTTTTTTCTTCTTTTTTCTTCTTCTTTTCATGATCCTAACTTTGGTGTCAGTGAATAATTCTTATAAATATTTCCAACTCCAGCATTGGTGAATATCGCACAAATCTAAAAAATACGATACTTTTGACTCTAGAGTTGGTGAACAATCTTACAAAAAAATGAAATTGAAGAAGAAATTTTCTATGCCATTTTTTTCTTGTTTATCCTTTATTATTATTTGCCTTTTTAGATGAAAATAAAAAAGGCATTGTATGACATATTTGCATTTAACAGTAATAGTCTACAAATTAAGCACATAGCTAAAAAAATACAAAACACAAAGAAAAAAATAAATTAAAGTATGAGGGGCCTATAAATAAAATAATAAAGATCTCCAAATATTTTTAGAATTTTATAATATCAAAAAGAGGTTTATTTGGTCAAATATCAATTAGAGTGATCATAAAAATTATGATCAAGGTATAAGGGTATGTTTTATCAAACACATCCTTAATAAACACAATTTGGGTTGGCTGGGTCTAAAGCCAAGACCTGAACCACTCTTTTTTTTTAGGGGGTTGGGTTAAGCCCAACTAGTATAGGCTAGGTTGGACCCAACACTTGTTTTTTGGACCAACCAGGTCACTACCCTAAGCTAGTGACTGATTAGTACTTAAAAATATATTTTCATCAAGGTTTTATATTATCATTTTGTATTTGGAGTATCAATAACTTCTTAATTAAAACATGTATTATAATAACATAGCTAATAATATAAGATATCTTTAATTTATAGTAAATGTTCATTTTAAATGCAGACCTATCAAATAAATAAAATGATTGATTGATGAGTTTAAGAACTGAAATTGAAAGAACAAAGAGATGATTAAATTTAAAAAAGAGATGCTGATGTAGTCCAAACCAGAGCACTGTTTCCTACAACTTTCATGTTCAAGTGGTTTCAATTCAGACATTATCAATGATGTTTTGGGCAGATAGAAGAAGATAATAATTGTCACCAAGTCAAGAGTTGGTCACCCACTCATCAATTAGTCATCAAATTAATAGTTTCTAATTTTGGCCTATAAAAGGAGGCATTTGCCATGCATTTAGGTATATTGGTTTCCAAATCAAGATCATACTTTTGTATATCTACTCAAGATCATTAGGCAAATTTCATAAAGTAAGGTATTCATCATTCAACTTTTATTAATCTATTCGCATAAAAAAACTTTTATCAAATTTATATATATGCTCAATAGCTCTTGAACAAGATATTAATAAACCGTTCTTTTATGCTTAATATATTAACACATAGTTATGGGGCTTTTCTAGGAAGAAAACAAAATTTTTGTTATAATATTTAAGGTTAACTTCCTTAGGTTAGAATTATTTTTTTTATTTTTCTTTTTTTAAATATATATATACATATAACTTAAAATGCCATGCATCTTTAACCCATGTAACGAGTTTTTAGCTAATGACTTCCAGACTAGTTGGTCTTAGGGCATTAGGTGCCGAGACACCCGTACGAGCTCAGTAACTCGGGTTATAGATACTAATACATAGATAGTGCAATGTTTGTTCCCTTAAGCTTTTCTCCTCATCCCATATAACAAGCGTTGGACTAATAGCTTCCAAGTCAGTTGACTTTAGAGTATTAGGTGTTAACATACCCCTTCAGGCTTAATTGCTTAGGTTAGAGAGGCTACAAAACCAAACTTATCTACATTTTTATTATCATTATTTTTTTCTTTTTCTTTTTTATTTTTTTTTCAAATTATATACTATCTCTTTTTCTTAGTTGTTACCTTTAAGAAAAGAACATAAATAATGTAATAATCCAATGTGCAACCCACAATTATATGTTAAAGTATATGTGTGAAAATTAAGGTATAAGAATACATGTTAAATGAGTATATAAGTATAATTAAATGATAATAATATGAGAGGTTTGTAAACCTGAATATTTTAAGAAGTATTTTCATAGACCTTGTTAAGAATGGTTACTAAGATGCGTTTCAAGAGTCACTTTAACAAAGGAGCTCCTTTACTTTGCCATCCAAGTAACAACAATTTTGCATATGTTTTATAAAATAGAAAATATAGTTAGTTAATAATTTTTTTTATCAACTGCTACCCTCTTCCCCTAACCAATGTTCTAAGGTAGAAAGATAGTATAGAAGACATCACCTGAAACAACAACTACTGACAAACCTTAAACACACCTAAACAAATATAAGAAACAACAAAACATAAATATTATGCTCTATTAATAAAACCAAAAGCCTCAAGTTTTTACAAATTAAGACTAAAATCATAGTTGTGATTGTGGCTCACATCTTCTCTTGGTTTTACTTCAAAGAACAACTTAAACGCCCTCTATAGGTCGGGGATCGGCTTCCCATCCAGTTTTCTTAAAAACTAGCAAATAGAGTCTTTTTTAGTCAGATTCCTAAAATATTATCGAGCATGTTCTTTATGGAATAGTGGCTATAAATCATGAATTACACAATGCACATCTTCACTAGGATGTGTCTTAAGAGTCAATAGAAGATTATCTAAAGAACCCTTACTCAGGTCATCTTTAATGAATAGTATTTTATCTTTACAATTTACAGATACCATTTATAAAGAACGACATTATGCATTGCAAGTTCATCTAGCACATTGATGATGGATTTTTAGTCGTTTTGCACGACGTTTCTTTGTAAAAGTGCTTTTACATATCCTATGCATGTATGAAATAAAAGAATTGGAAGACTTACTTGATAATCAAACTTTTGCCTTAATTATCCAGCAAATCTCTTCAGAAATTCCGTGGTTCATTAACAACCTCAATCTTACACACTTAGTTTGGTAATTTTTTGTAATCGTATTTTGAGGCAAAGTGAAAAATACTTTTTTAATTTTTCAAGAGTGATGTGATATGACAAAAAGATTAATGTCTTCTCTCAAGTGCAGGAGTGTCGAAGTAATAAATAATTAGGCAAGACCAGGGTCGAACCATAAGAAGGTTAATTGTATAAATTATAGATAACAATAATACAACAACAACAACATTAATAATAATAATAATGAAAAAAAGAAAAAAAAGAAGAAAAAGATGAGAACTTTTAAATGGAATATTAATGTAAGAATTAAACAATGATAATAATAAATGTCAAGTTTAGAGGTTCCACTAATGGTATGTCAAACAAGTATAATATAAATTTTTATTATTCAATTGAAAACCACACACAAAGGAGGTTCCAATTAGATTATAGATTGTTAACATGATTATATTAGTCATTTTATTCTATTAATGGTAATACTTGTAAATCTCGTCAAGTATTCATGATTATAACTTATGTCAATAACAAATTAAGTTCCTTTCATAGCTCAGGAGTTGGTTATACTATACAGTATGAACTATGAAAGTGTCAAGCATTTGTTGTACCAAGTGTTATATAACATAAATCAAGATTAGTCATTTAACAAGCAAAGCATTAAAGAGTGAACAAGATAACAAATACAAAACATATTAGTATCAAACATTAAAGTCCATATTGAGTTTACATTATACTTATTCTTACACCATTAATGTAACCTTTTCACCTTGACACAATAAACTTAGATAAACATAATGAATGAAAGAAAAATAAATAAACAAAATAAAAACATAAAATAAGATAAGAGTTAACCAAATAAAGAAAAGAAAATGAAAGGCATAAACTTGATATTAATGAAAGCAAAGCATAAACATTATAAAAAAAAATGAAGAGAGAAAGTAAGAGCATGAACTTGATATGGAAACCAAGATACCTAAATGCATGGCAAATGCCTCCTTTTATAGGCCAAAATTATGAACTATTGATTTGATGACTAATTAATGAGTGGGTAACCAACTCTTGACTTGACGACAATCTTTATCTTCTCTTGTCTACCCAAAATGTCATTGATAACGTCAAAATTAGAATCGCTTGAAATACATGAAAGTTATAGGAAATTGTCTCATCTTTCATGTGTAAAACATTCAGGTTATTTGGACTTCTAAAACTCTAGATATAAGCCAAACACTGAATAGTGCTCGAGCTAGAAGACAGATTCAGACTTGTTTATTGTTGCTTTAATTTGGACTTGAAAATGATCTTTTTAGCTCTTGAGCTCCTATGAAAGTTATAGGCCTATGTCTTACTTTTCCATCCATATAAAATAGACCAAATCTAAGATCTACAGCCCTAGATATGACACAATTACCGAATAGTGTTTTGATTTGGACTGCACCAGCATCTCTTTTCTAAGTTTGACCATCTTTTTGTCCTTTCAATTTCAATTCTTATATTATTAGATATATTATTATAAAACATGCTTTAGTTAAGGAGTTCTTGATACTTCAAGTGCAAAATAATGATATGAAACCTTCATAAAAATACACTTTTACATATCAATCACATTGCATGCAGTCATTAAAAAGTAAGAGACAATCAATACTCAACTTGCTCAAAACATGACAGATTTTAAAGATACTCTTGTAAAATTAACATCTGCTCTTAGTTTCCAAGAGAAAGATAAGTTTCCATCTCAACCACAACAAAATCCTAAGGGGCAATACAATACAAATGCAAGTAGTTCCTGAAGCCAACATATGGATTAAGTCAAATCAGTCATTATTCTTTGCAGTGGTAACGTTATTGAAAAACCAAATCTTAAATCTTGTGAGAAAGATGATGAGTCAATCTATGAGGGTAAGGAAAAGGTTGAATTTGGATATTGTAAAGAAAAAACTGATTCTCCGCTAGCACTTCCATTTCCTCATGCTATGACTAAACAACAGAAAGTCAATCATAACTTTGAAATCTTTGAAATTTTCAAACAGGTAAGGATCAATATACCTTTGCTGGATACTATTAAACAGGTTCCTTTCTATACTAAAATTTTGAAAGATCTATACATTATAAAGAGGAAACTGAATGTCATTCTTCAGAATAATAATATTTTGAAATATAAAGACCATAGCTGTAATAATCTTTTCTAAATTTAATGCACATCAAGAAGATAAGTTATTACAAACTTTAAAAATGCATAAAAATACATTAGGATGGACCATAGCTGACATAAAAGGAATTCGTCCTTTGATTTGTAAACAGAAAATTTATTTGGAGAAAAATACTAAACCCTCTAGGAAAATACAACGAAGGCTCAATCTTAATATAAAAGAAGCAGTGAAAAATAAAGTCATTAAGCTTCTAGATAATAGAATCATTTATCCTATTTCTGCTAGCAAATGGGTAAGTCCTACGCAAGTTGTATCCAAGAAGTTTGGAATCATTATAATAACAAATAAGAACAATGAGTTAATTTCTGCTGGACTGTTACTGGTTGACACGTGTGCATTCACTATAAGAAACTTAATTTAGTGACTAGAAAAGATAATTTTCCTTTACCTTTCATAGATCAAATCCTAGAAAGAGTTACAGGTCATGAATTTTATTGTTTCCTAAATGGCTATTCAAGTTACAACTAAATTGAAATTGCATTAGAAGATCAAGAGAAGACTACTTTCACATGTCTTTTGGTATTTTTACATGTCGAAGGATGCTTTTTGGATTATGTAATGCACCAGCCACATTTTAAAGATGCATGCTTAGTATATTTAGTGATATAGTTGAATATTTTCTTGAGATTTTTATGGATGATTTTTTTGTTTTTGGCAATTCATTGGATGGTTGTTTGACTAACTTAGAAAAAGTTTTGAGCAGGTGTGAAGAGAAGAATCTTGTACTAAATTGGAAAAAATATCACTTTATGGTAATAAATGGCATTGTACTTGGTTACATTATTTCATCAAAAGAAATTGAGGTTGACAAATCTAAAATCGAGTTAATTGCTCACTTGCCAATACCAAAATCTCTTAAAGATGTTAAATCATTCTTAGGACATGTTGGTTTTTATAAAAGGTTCATCAAATATTTTAGTGTAATATTTAAGCCCTTAAGTAACCTTTTAACAAAGAATAATATTTTTGAATGGACTGAACATTATGAAGAAACCTTTATTAAACTTAAAATTTTGCTTACTTCTGCTCCTGTCATTCAACCTCCTAATTAGTCATTACCTTTTGAAATAATATGTGATGCTAGTGATTATGCTGTAGGTGCTGTTTGGGGACAAAAAAAAAAAAGATAAGAAACCTCATATGATTTACTATGCAAGTAAAACTTTAAATAATACTTAAATGAACTACACCACCACTGAAAAGGAATTACTTGCAGCATTATTTGCATATGAGAAATTCAAGTCTTATCTTGTTAGCTCACATGTTATTGTTTTTAGTGATCATGTTGCATTGAAATATCTTTTTTCTAAGAAAGATTCTAAAGCTAGATTAGTGCGGTGAATTTTATTACTTCAAGAATTGGATATCAGAATCAAAGATAAGAATGACACCAAGAATATTATCGTAGATCATTGGTCAAGATTGACAACAAATTTAAAAACTGACGTCACACTAATCGATGATTACTTTTTGGATGAATCTTTACTTTCTGTTTCTACAATGCCTTGGTTTGTTAATATTGTCAATTTCTTGTTTCAGGACAATTGCCACGTCATTAAAGTACCCAAAATAAAAGAAAGTTCTTGAACGAAGTGAAGAACTTTTATTGGGATGACCTATATTTATTCAAATATTATCCTGATAAAATATTTTGAAGATACATTCCTGACAATGAGGTAAGTAGTGTCATTAAATTTTATTATTCTAAGGCATGTAAGAGCCATTTATTATTAAGAGAGACAACTGTAAAAATCTTATAAAGAGAATTTTACTAGCCCATCATGTTCAAGGACTCATATGCATTCTGCAAGAGTTGTGAAAATTGTCAAAAGTTGGGATCTGTTTCAAAAGGTCACTTAATGCCTTTAAATTATATTCTTGTCATTGAGATCTTTGAATGTTGGGATATAAATTTCATGGGTCTATTTCCTCTGTCATTTGGTTTTTTGTACATATTAGTCGCAGTAGATTATGTTTTAAAATAGATTGAGGCAATTCCAAGTTGAAACAATGATCACAAAACAATGATAAAGTTTTTGAAAGAAAATATTTTAAGTCAATTTTGAATCCCTCGTGCCATGATAAGTGATAGTGGAACATATTTCTACAACAAACCATTTGAGTTTTTAATGAAGAAATATAAAATCACACACAATGTTGCCACATCTTATCACCCTTAAACAAGTGGACAAGTGGAGCTCGCTAATAGGGAGACCAAACACATCTTGGGAGAAAAGAGTGAACCCTAATAGGAAAGACTGGTCTTTGAGACTTAATAATGCACTTTGGGCTTATTGAATTGCTTATAAAACATCATTAGGTATGTCACCTTGTAGACTAGTTTATGAAAAACCTTGTCACTTGACTGTAGAACTTGAACATAAAGCTTACTGGACTATTAAAGCTTTTAATTCAAATCTTGATGATGTTAGTGAACTGTGAAATTACAAATAAATTAGCTTGAAGAAATAAGAAATGATGCATATGAAAATTCAAGAATTCATAAAGCAAGAATCAAAGGGTTTCATGACAAGAAAATACTGAGAAAAACATTCAATGTTTGTCAAAAAGTCTTGCTTTATAATTCTCAACTCTATTTATTTTTTGAAAAACTAAGATTAAGATGGAGCGGTCCTTTTATTGTGAAACATGTGTATCCATATGGGGCCTGTGATATCAAGAATCCAAATAATGATAATGTTTTCAAGGTAAATGGACATCGTTTAAAAGTTTACTTTGATAATTTTTCAGTTGAAAATGACTTTATTGAATTAGGTGATCATGTATATAAAGATTGATTTTTCTTCTTACATTGTTTTTGTGTTTTTTTAATGATTTTTGCTAGTTTCTCTCACCTCGGTCAAATGGTAGATAACGGTTCTTTGTGACTTAAGTCGACTTTTTAGTTTCTTATAATAACTGATATCTGTGTATATATATATTTTAATTCTTTAAATCTTTCTTCCAATTCTTATTTAAAAATGGACACTAATCTTACAAAATTAAAAAGGTATTTTCCTGTTCTGCCTCATAATACAATTATAAAAATTTACCATGTTAGATGTGCAAGATTGAGGTTGTTAATGAATCATGAAATTCCTGAAGATATTAACTGATTGATTGAAGCAAAGGTCTGATTATCAGTTGAGTCCTTTAGTTCCTTCATTTCATACATGTCTTGAACAAGTAAAAACACTTTTGCAAATAAAAGTCATGCAAAACAATCGAAAGTCTATCATCGATGTGCCCAATAAACTTGTAATGCACAATATTGTTTTTTAGGAATGATATCTATAAACCGTGAAGATAAAATACAATTTATCAAGGATGACTTGAGTAAAAAGTCTTTAGATAATCTTCTATTAACTCTTGAGACGTATCCTAATGGAGATGTGCATTGTGCAATTCATGATTTATGACCTCATTTTTATAAAGAACATGATCGATTTAGTCTTGGAAATCTGACTAAAAAAGACCTTGTTTATTAGATTTTAAAAAAACTGGATGGGAAGCTTATCCCCACCAATAAAGGATGTTTAAGTCGTTTTTGGAAAAACCAAGGGAAAATATGAGCCACAATCATAACTACCTGTATATACACATGCTTTTTTAAAAATAAATAAATAAAAAGAGAGAGATAGAGAGTGTGTGAGACTCTAGCTGACATACATATAGGTGGTATAATTGCCTTTCTAATTTCTCATCTATAAAATCCTCTCTTCGTTCCTTTTATTTTTACTTAATCCATATATTCAACAACTATAGAAATGTGTAGAAATGACAAGTTTCTCAGGTCATCACATAAGAAATGTTTGTGTTTTCAATGGATCTAGTCCTGGAAGAGAAAATGAGTTTTTAGAATTAGCAAATTATCTTGGTCAGGTGCTAGCTAAGAGACAGATTCATTTAGTGTATGAGGGAGACAGTCTTGGGTTAATGGAAGGTGTGTCAATAGCTGTATTTTTAGAAGGTAATCAAGTTTTGGATGTCATCCCAAAAGCTTTAGGAGGGGATATAATTGGAAAAATAATTAGAGAGGAACTACATGTCTCTACAATGTCTACTTGAATGAATTTAATATTTAACTATGTTGATGTCTTCATTGCTTTACCAAGTGGTCTAGGTACATTAGAAGAGATCTTTCATATTTCTTCTTAGGCTCAACTGCACATTCACCATAAACCCATGAGTCTATTAAATGTTAATGATTATTATGATAAGTTGTTGTCATTTCTTGATCATGTTGTAGAATAAGAATTTCTAACATCTTCGACACGACAAATCATAATCTCTGCTGTTACTTCTGAATGATTAGTTGACCAACTACAACATTTCATTTCTATAATTGATCCCTCCATGAGTCATATAAATTGGTCATCTACGGAAAGCCGTAAAAAAATTAGATTGGATTTGAGTTTTTATTTATGAATCTTTATATTTTTTGATTTTATTATTGTGTTTTGTTGTTTCTTATATTTATTTAAGTGTGTTTTAGGTTTATCAGTGTTCGTTATTTTAGGTGATATCTTCTATACTCTATCTTTCTACGTGAGGATATTAAGACAATGTCTCGTTTGGGTTGATAGGAGAGAGTAGTAGTTGACAAAAAAAATTTAACTAACAATGTTTTCTATTTTATAAAGCAAGTGCAACATTGTTGTTACTAGGATGACAGAATAAAGGATCTCTTTTGTTAATATGACTCTTAAGACGCATCTTTATAACCATTCTTAACAAGGTCTATCATAATACTTTTTGAAATATTCAGGTTTACAAACTCTCATATTATTATCATTTAATTTTGCTTATATACTCATTTAACATGTATTTTTAAATCTTAATTTTCACACACACACTTTAACATATGATTGTGTGTTGCATATTGGATTATTACATTATTTATGTTCTTTTGTTAAAGGTAACAATTAAGAAAAAAGAGATAGTATATAATTTTAAAAAAATAAAAAAATAATGATTATAAGAATGTAGATAAGTTTGGTTTCGTAGCCTCCTTAACTTAAGTAATTAAGCTTGAATGGGTGTTTGAACACCCAATAGCCTAAAGTCAATTGACTTAGAAACTATTAGCCCAACGTTTATTACATGGGTTGAGGAGAAATGCTCAAGAAAATCAAACATTACACTATCTATATATTAGTATTGGCAACCTGAGTTACTAAGCTCGTAGGGGTGTCTTAACACCTAATACTGTAAGACCAACTAGTCTGGGAGTCATTAGTTGAAAGCTTGTTACATGGGTTAAAGATGCATGGTGTTTTAAGTTATATGTATATATATATATTAAAAAAAAAGAAAAGATAAAGAAAAAGAAAAAAATAATCCCAACCCAAGGAAGTTAACCTTAAACATTATAACAAAAATTTTATTTTCTTCCAAAAAAAGCCTCATAACTATATGTTGATATATTGAGAAAAAAAAGGTTTATTAATATCTTATTTAAGAGGTATTGAGCAGATGTATAAATTTAATGAGATTTTATTTATTCAAATATCCTTATAGCAATGTTTATTTTATCACATACTATGACTAAGTTGATAAGTAAGTGTAACAAGTTTTTGATTTTGATTGTGAGGATGGATTAAGCATAACTTTGAGCTATGACTATAATTTAACCAAGATAAAAGAGATGGAGAGGGACATAAGTGATCCCCAGAACGTGGATGAATCAACATTGGCTTTATAAGCTTTGCAAAACGTTCCCCATGGTAATGTCTTTATTGATTTAGTACTTTCATTTAAAAAGCTTTGCCTAATAATTTGAAGTATATATTCATTAACGAAAACAATACACTTCTTGTTATAATCGCAAAAGGTTTGACAAGTACATAAAAGGAAAAACTTATAAAGTTGTTGTGTGATCACAAGACGACTATTGGATGAACTTTAGTCAACATTAAGGGCATTAGTTCCTTGATGTGTATGCATTATATACTATTAGAGGACAATGCGAAACCAATATGGAAGATGCAAAAGAGGTTGAACTCGCCTATGATGGAGGTAGTGAAAGCTAAAATTTTGAAATTTTTAGATGTAGAAGTTATTTATCCCATCACGAATAGTAAATGGGTGGTGCCTAAAAAGATTGGAATCATATTGGTGAAAATGTTTTTGATGAACTCATCCCTACTCGCATCTCGAGTGGATGAAGAATGTGTGTTGATTATAGAAAGCTAAATCTTGCTACATGTAAAGATTATTTTTCATTACCATTCATAGACTAAATGCTTGAATGCCTAGCAGATAAGTCTTTTTATTGCTTTCTTGATGATATAGTGGATACAATTAGATTGTTATTAATCCTAAAGATCAAAGAAAAGACTACATTTACATGTCCATTTGATACATATGCATATAAGAGAATGCCCTTTGGTCTCTGTAATGAACCTGTCACTTTTCAAAGATGCATGATGAGTATTTTTTTCTGACTATGTTGAAAGAATAATTGAGATTTTCATGGATGATTTAACGGTATATGGTGATTCTTTTGATAAGTGTCTAGAAAATTTATCTTTGATCTTGAAAAAGTACATTGAAACTAACCTTGTCCTAAACTATAACAAATCTTATTTTATAGTAGAACAAGGAATAATTCTTAGGCATGTTGTGTTTTCACGTGGATTAGAGGTTGATAAAGCTAAAATAGATGTTATTTGATCATTGTCTTACCCTTCATGCGTGAGGAAAGTTCATTCTTTTCTAGGTTATGTAGGTTTCTATCAATGCTTTATCAAAGATTTTTAGAATATTAGAGCACCCTTGTGCAAACGTTTAGCAAAAAAAATAAATTTTGTGTTTGATTAAGCATGTAAAGATGTTTATGATGAGCTTAAGAGGAGTGTTACATCTGCCCCTATAATCCAATTACCAAACTGGGATGAGCCTTTTGAGATAATATGTGATGTGAGTGACTATGTAGTAGGTGCTATACTTGGGCCAAAAATAGGGAATAATTTATATGTTATTGCTTATGTTTCTTGCATATTGAATAGAGTACAATGCAATTACCATACAACTAAAAAGGAACTATTTGCAGTGGTGTTTGCTCTTAAAAAATTTAGGTCATATCTACTTGATACAAAAGTCATTATTTTTACTGACCATATAGCTTTAAAGTATCTTTTAAAGAAAAAGGAGTCCAAACCAAGATTGATGAGGTGGATATTGTTTTTGCAAGAATTTGATCTTGAGATCAAAGATAAAAAAGGTGTTGAAAACCATGTGGCTGATCACTTGAGTCTATTAAGGATTGAGGATATACCAATCGAGGCAATATAAGAAACATTCCTTGATGAATAGTTGTATGTGCTATATTCCTCTACAAGACCATGGTATACAGATTTGGTGAACTATTTAGTCACCAAAGAATTCCCTCTAGGTTTGTCTACATCCTAAAAGGACAAGCTACAAGCTAATGCTAAATATTATTTTTGGGATACTCCTTAATTATCAAAATTTTGTGTGATTCAAGTAGTAAGGAGTTGTGTACCACATGATGAATTTCATTTCATTCTCACGTTTTGTTATTCTCATTCTTATGGTGGGCATTTTGGAGAAAAAAGAATGGCTCATAAGATACTTGAAAGTGGTTTTTATTGACCTTTTATTTTTAAATATGCATATCATTTCTATAAATCATATGAGAAATGCCAAAGAATAGGTGTTATCAATCATAAAAATTAAATGCCTTTAACAAATATTATTGTAAGTGAAATTTTTGATGTTTGGGGTATTGATTTTATAGGTATATTTCCTTATACTTTTAGCAATCTTTATATCCTTCTTGCTATTGATTATGTGTCCAAGTGGATTGAGGCAAAAGCCACACAAACTAATAATGCCAAAGTTGTTTTAGATTTTGTCAAGACTCACATGCTTGACAGGTTTGGAATTCTTAAAGCTATCATTAGTGATCATGACACTTATTTTTTCAATCGTTTAAAGGAAGCATTGTTATGTAAATATCATGTGACTCATCGAACTTTCACAGCATACCAACCTCAAATGAATGGCCAAGCTAAAATTTCAAATTAAGAAATCAAGTCCATTTTGGAGATCATAGTGCAACCTAACAAGTGAGATTGAAGTCTACAATTTGGTGATGCACTTTGGGTTTATTCGACTGCTTACAAATCACTTATAGGGATGTCACCTTATAAGATGATTTAAGGGAAAACATGTCATCTACTAATAGAGATTGAGCACAAAGTTTTTTGGGCTATTAAACAATGTAACATGGATTATGATGCTGCTGGGATTGCAAGAAATTGCAATTACAAAAGTTCAAAGAGATTCGAAATGATGCTTACTAGAATGCAAAAATTTACAAAGAAAAGACTTAAAGTCTTGATGACCAAATGCTTATAAGAAAGGAGTGTCATGTTGGAGACAATGTCCTTCTTTATCATTCATGTTTGAAACTTTTTCCTGGAAAGTTATGTTCTCGTTGGATTGGACCATTTGTTTTTTCTAATGTTTTTCCTTATGGTGTAGCTGAAATTACAAGTTTAGAAACTAACAAAGTACTCAACATCAATGGGCATCGCTTGAAACCTTTTTATGAAGGTTGGATAGTAGAACTAACCATTTTTATGGAGTTAGTTGAACCAATCTATGAAGAATAAGCATGCAGCATATTAAGCCGATGAAATAAAACAAAAACACGTACTGGGAGGCAACCTAGCATAAAAAAAAATAGATTTGCTTTCGTTTTCCCTTATCTTTTATTTTTTGTATTTTACTTTATCTTTGTCATTCTCTTATAATCATTTTCTTTTATTTCAACATTAAGGACAATATTGTGTTTTAACTGTGGCGGTATTAAGAGAATTTTGGTTTTGTTTGTTATTTTTCAAAAAAATATATAAATAAAAAATGAAAAAAAATAATAAATTATGTTTGATCTTTTGAACTTCCATTGGATTTTGAGAATATGAGTATTATGTATGAGAATTAGTTGAGATAGATAAAGATATAAATCAAATGAATGAGTGTGAATACAAATTTTAAGGTTTAATTGATTTAGAGATTGACTTTGAGAATATGACATGTTGACTTTATAGTGTTATACCTAAGCAAGCTTTTGAGCCTTCCATATTATATTCTTTGATTGTGCATTTTTCAATGATATGTGTCTCTAGAATTTGCTTTATATCTTGTTGAGATTACATTTATATTTCATATATACATGAAGATGATAAAGGCATTAAGAATTTTAACCACTCGAGCCAAATAGCCAATCTAAAGCATATTAACCTTAGTGAGCCTGTTTTGAGCTTGTTTATCTTTTTTTGTTTTTTTGCTTTATCCATGTATAAACCTTAACTTTTTATATGTCTTCCATTTCCCTTGGCCAAGAATTAGTAGAGCATATACTTGTGATATTTCATGAAATTATGATTGAAAATTATGTGAAAAGAAAGAAGTGATGCTTGATGAAAAGATGGGTAAAGTTGGTAACAAACAAAAAAGAAAAAAGGAAAAAAGTGTTACATTAAGGAAAAAAAAAGCTGAAAAGAAGAAGAAGTTAAGCATAGGTGATTAAAGATGGAAAATTTATGTGTTTTAATGAAATATCTTGTTTGAAAATAATTTTTTAGAATGCTCTATTTTTTTTGGTTTGAACCTTTTCTTTTATTCTCTTTTACTTCACCTTAACCTTAGCCACATTACAACTAGAAAATAAGACCTTTTGATTCATACATTATTTGTAATATGTTAGTAATGAAGATGAGATTGAAGAGCAAGCTTATGATAGAACATATTCATTAATTGAATTTGAGAGATTTAAACACATAAACCTTAAATACATAAGTGTTGGAATGTATATCAATGAGAGAACCTATCACTTTGGCATGACATAGATTTCATTTAAATCCTAACAATTAATTGAGTTTTGAAGTTTGCATGTAAATGAATTTATGAAAATTTATACTCTTCACCATTCTTGATTGTATTCTTGTTTATAATGCATATATTCTTGGATATTGATGGGAGATTAAGAGATTGGTCATGTCTATTTTTCATTTGATTTTATCTATCCTTTCTTGAGGACAAGCAAGAGCTAAGTGTAGGGTTATTTAATATAACCATATTATTTGATAGTTTCACCCATATTTAACTAGTGTTTTGTCTATGTTATATATATAAAATGCCTTCATATTTTTTGTTTTATGTTTTCAAGGCACTTTTTAATGAAAAATGTAAAAAGAATTAAATTTGAGGTAATTGGTAGATTTGACCTTCAATCGATGTTTTGTGTAGAGCGTGAGATCTAGAGGTCAAAATGAGGTGATTCCAGTAGCATTAAAAAGCTAACATTTATACCTTTCTTGAAATTTAAGGCAAGAAAAATAAAATAAGGATGAACATGGAAATCACAGCTTTCAAAGTCAAATCTCGTAATTTGTCAATGTTGACCTTCAACCATTCAAAATTGAATATCTAGAGCTATAGAAGTCCAATTGATGCAAATCAATTTTTTTGGATTCATAACTTAAATACCTATCAACACTCTAAATTTTAGCCAAAAAAGATTTAATACAAGGCTATGTGATTTTTCAAAGATGACAACTAAATTTTTTTAAACAATGGTGGGTTGTTGGTGGCAGCTGACTATTGTTAAAAGAAGTTGCACCAACCATTTACAAAAGATAGCCACAACTATTGATAAGTGCAGGAAGAGCTGCTATTGAAACCTATAAATATAGGCATCATTTGGAGAAAAAGATATAGAGCCAAAAGAGGAAGAGAGAGTGTAGTAGAACAAAAGAAAGAGGGGTGACAGCCATAAGAGAAGGAACACAAACTCTCCCCTCTATAAATCAAAAATCATGTATTATTCTATCTTTAGGAGTATTTGATCAAGAGATATGCAAGGCTAAAGTTGTTTTATTGGTTACAAGGACACAAAAACCTTTAGATTTCAAGAACTGTGAGATTTATTCTTCCATTTATTTTCAGTTTGTATTATGAATGAGTATGCTTGTTTTCCTATACATATTTCCTATAATTATTTATCTTAATTTCTAGAGTAGACTCTAAATTATTATTATGAATAATCTATTGCTAAGTTTGATATCAAAACCATAGTTGTGGTATATAAACTTGTGAAACAACTAAGCTTGATAATTATGACAAAATTATATTATTAAACTTAGAGAGAACATTCAATCAAAACAACACAAGCTGCAGATAACTTGGTTGTTAAGATTAATGAATTTATCTATATCTTAAGACCACCATTGGATTAAATTATTAATGCGAATACTATGATTATTTGTTAGTTAAGGTTAGTTATATAGCGGATCCGTTAATTAACTAACATTAAAAAAATATAAAAATTCAGAATATAAACTAAAGTTTCATTTCAAGGATCAGTTCTGATTTCTATAGGTGGATGTGTGCTTGTGACTAATGTTTGTTTTCTTGATAAATTTTAGTTTTAATTGATTTTATTTGCTAGTTTAATTTTTGTCATAATTTAGATCATTACAAATCAAGCCCCCCCAATTGCATAACATATCACATAAAAATCTGAACTAAACCTTCCTCATGGAATCGATCCCTTACTTGCTTTATACTATCTTGTGTGTTTTAAGTTAGGGTAATTAATTTGTGCGACCGCGACATCGCAATACAAGCGGTGAAGGGCAACATTTTCTTCTTTTGTATTCTTTGTTGCTATCTTTAAATGAGAACAAATCTTGCATGGTTTTCTTCTTTTTCACAGTACCTATGTAATTAAATTTTCTTTGGCTTTGTTTTTGCTCTCTTGGGTCTCTCTTTCCCTCTCCTTTCTCTTGATCCCCCTTTCTATAAACATTAAGATCTGTATTTTTAGTGTAAGAGTCCTATTACTTATGAGAAATAAAATCTTAATTAAAGTCACTCTCTTTTTTAAAGTTTGAATTTGATTAAGAATCGAATATAAAAGTAGATATTTATCATTATCTTGAAGATAAAGATTATTTTAAAGATAATGATAGAATAATAAAAGCACAATATAGTCCCTAGTTTCCGTGCAAGCTGACAAATCATATTTTTCATCAAAATAAATCTCTAATATTTTAATTTTATATTTTACCCCCGTAAAATTAAATCAAAAGCTAATGGGCCAAAATTAGGTTATAACAGAAACCGTTTTCTTTTTCAACTTATGCTATAAACTTCTTTTAAAAATTAAATATATCAAACTTTTTTTTTAAAGAAATATAACTATATTCTTCTATTATAATATCAATAAAAAAAATAAGAAATACAAATATTTATTAAAAAAACATGGTTTAATAGGACCATAAACTTTGAGATGTATTTTTTATAGGGGTTGATTTGCTTTTAATATAAACTCATTCAAAAAGCTCTTGCAAAATTGTTTGCCCACTAAACATTTTTACACAAGTGATTTGAATGTATTATTGATGATGGACTCTTTAACATCTCCTTTTATAGCATCATTTTCAAGATATCAAAGTTTACATACCCTAGTCTTATATGCCAAAGCATAGTCTCACCCTTCAAACATGCATTTAAACACATTCATCTCTATGTTTAGCAGGAATAATTTATTTTTTGGCATGATTACCTTTTCAATCATAACTTCTTTAGTGTCAGTAATGTCAAAGTATGATCTTTCATCTTAATCTTATGCATCTTCTCCAAAAATTATCCAAAGCTTAATATGTTTTCACCATTGATATATAATATACATTACCAATAAATTGATGATTTTTATTTTTTAATTTATTTAAAATCATATATTTTCATTTGAAGGCAACTTTTGAATGATCCACAAAGGAGACATTACTTTTAATTGCTTCATCAAACCCAATGAACCTGTCTTTGTCTAGACACTTGTGGTTGTTAGCTTTATTATCTAGCTATTTCATGTTCTCTTTGTCTTGCATTCTCTTATATGCACTAGTAATATGATGACTTTTTCTTCTTTTTTATAACTAGATTTGTATTCTAATCAACTTTCTTAGTTAGATTCTTACAATCCTTAACATAGTAACCTACCTTTTAACAACTATAGCATGTAACTTCTGATTTATCAAACCCAGGACTCAAATTACTTTTGTTAGTTGAATCGGTAGGCCAATTAACATATTAAGGTTGCCATAACCTCTTTTTTTTTTTTTTTTTGCTTTGTCCACATCTTTTACCCTTTTGGGAATAGTAAGAGCCATCTTGCTTTGAAAAAAGTGTTTGTGCACCTATATTTTCTTTAACTTTAATGATTTTTTCTTCACGGGCTTATAATTTTTTCATGAGATCTTGTATTGAAAGAAAATCTATATTTTGCGACTCCTCTATCGCGACCACTACATAATAGAACTTCTTTTACAGCAAGTGTGATATTTTCTTTAGCACATGTGCCTATTCCATCTTTTTTTTTCATTTGATTATATATAGCCAATACTTTAGCAAAAAAATTTGAAATATTCTTCTGTTCCAACATATGTAACTTTTCAAAGTCATCTCTAACTTTTGTGGACACATTTTTCTTATACTATTAGCTCCTTAATTTGATTCTTGCAAAACTTCTTAGGTTT
The DNA here is from genome assembly GCA_015708895.1 of Populus ilicifolia. Taxonomy (NCBI): domain Eukaryota; kingdom Viridiplantae; phylum Streptophyta; class Magnoliopsida; order Malpighiales; family Salicaceae; genus Populus; species Populus ilicifolia. The sequence continues at coordinate 46,653 of SRLM01001404.1, read as the reverse complement.
GGTGGTGGTTGTGTTGATCACCATCTTAAAAATCACATCATTCAAACATTGGTGGATGATTGTTAGTATTTATTAATCCTTCTTTCATGCCTTTTACATGGCTTTTCTTTGGGTTAAAGTCAAAATTACTACATTTGTAGGCTTCTTAAAACCTTTTTCAATCATCTTTCATACATTTTAGGAACCTTGCCAAATGTTTACTTAAGTACATCAAGTTTTATAGTTTTTATTTGTAAACCTAGGATATTGAAGTGGAAAGTTTGGATTGGCCATGTCAAATTATCAAACCAAGCTTGGATACCACTTGTTGAAAGAAGGATGAGTACGGTAGGAGATTAAAAAATAGTAATGGAATGTAAAATACTTAAGAACAAAAAGAAGATTGAGGGTAGGTATACTTTTATTAATTGTTTTTTTCTAAGCTGTCTTAGCTTCTCTCTCGTATTATTTAATAATGCTAAATTACAAGCCTTTTTATAGGCATGAAATCCTAAACAATTAAGGAATTAAACTACTACAAGGAGATCCTAATTTGAACTAAAATTATATTTTACCGATTAAAATGATTAATCATTTCAACTTATTCCACCCAGTTGCTTTATCTGAACCAGTCGAGCGGTCTAACTAATTTTCAAGAATCAATTTACTTTCAATAGTGAGTTTAGTCTAAGAGAACTTGTGGTCAATATCCTAGGAAAGACACAAGGTTTAACCATAGATAGTCTTGTTGGACCATGTAGATACCCATGGATGTATCCACCATATAGGCAATGTGGGCGTTTATAAAAAAAAAATGAAATAAAGTATATATCATGTTGAAATCGTTAAAGAGTTTCGATAAATATAAGAATTAGAATTTTTTTAAAAAGATGTATTATGAGAATAAAAATATAATTATGAGGAATTATAACAAAAATGATAAATAAAAGTTAAGAAAGAATTGCACGAAAAAGTGTTGGTGTAAACCTTGATTAAAATTCTATAATGTTACCATAAAATTGTAGTAAGTCTACAAATACAAGAAATGATGAAAAGAAAAAAATAAATATATTTTAGCAATGATTAAATAAGAAAATTTAAATTTTGATGTAAAATTAATTACGAGTCAATTATATGCTATCGAGTATAACTCTCCATCTGACCATTGAACTGAGTTGAAATTTTATAAGAAACCTTTTAACATATTGCTTTTTTTTTTAGTTAAATTTTCAGGGTAATCTAGGTTTGGAAAGTCCATATAAGAATATCAATAGTCAAACAAAAATTAACATGTAAGCTTATTAATTATATTTTTTGTAAATAAGTTGAGAAAATTGGAAAGAGAATTAAAAGAGAAAATTAAATTTTCAGCTTCTTCTTCCCCTTTAAACTATCAACAATTACTAGAAAGAGAATTATTTATGAGAGCTTCCTTAATATTTTTAGGATATAAAGTCTTAAGGGAGCAATTGTAAATTATATATATATAAAAGAATTTTATGAAGCATCTTTTTATAATATATGATTTTTGGATTTTCTGAATCTTAATTAATTTAGTTATATATTTATTATATTATTTTTACCCTACTAAAATTGTATCCTAGACCCGTCCCTGTAGATCCCATATCGAATATGATGGGTTCTTAAGGAAATCCCAAATTTCGTCCTTTATNATATATATATATATATATATATATTGGTGCCATTCTCTGGTATATCTCTTGGTCAATCAACTCCTGAATCCTAGACACGTCACTAGTCAAGAAACGTCATCTAGCAAAATATGTAAATGGAGCTCCAACAACTGTTTTCATGGGATTAATATTTGATTAAAGAGCAATACAGAGCTATGCAACTGTTTCAACGTGCATAGCCTTTGTTTTTTCAGTCCCAGGGACAACTAATTAAGGTAATTAAATGGTAAATATATTTATTAGAGTGAGCATTCATGCATCTTCGTATGCATAATTCGCAGTTTGTAGCGCAAACGGCATGCAGTTAAGTTCATACATTTCACATACACTCGCAAATTTCTGGGCAGAATTTGAAGAACTACAGTGCAATCTCAAAGTCTCAAACTTGAGATGATTCTTATTTGATTGATTGATTTATTTTCTTCTACATAAGTTGTACATCATCCATGAAATAGACTAGTTCCATAATCAGCCGTTTTATTTTTAACTCGATCTATCACGATCAGCTTGGCTTTGAAACAACTTTTTCCCACAATTATGTCTTCAAACCCTGCAATTGAAAAAAAAGAAGAAAAAACCCATCAAATATTACCTTTTAGCTGTTGTTATCATCACCGATTTATAATGGTATAGATAGCAAGGAGCAAGTACAGTTACACTTACTGGTCGTATTGAATTACGACTTTGCCAGCATTAGGATCAGCGATTCGGGAGAAAGCATCTTTCGAAAGATTGATGACTCCATTACATCCTCTGCTACAATAATCGACAACTGTTACAACGACACTACCTTGTCTGCATGGTTTTGGAGCTTCATTTGCACCTCGTATGCACGACACTCTGTATTTTCTCCCGCATGCTGCTCCACCACTCCACAGAGCATCACTCACCCCAGCAACCATAACTCCATTGTTCCTGTTTCCATAACACTTAGAGGCTGCAAAATTAATACAAATAGTATTTACAAAAATTGATTAGTAACCATGGTCGGAGAAGGCTTCAATTTTTGCCACAAGAACTAGCTCATCATCAAAGACTCGCGGAAGGATATTATACCTATTGTGAAAAAAATATGTACTAGTGCTCAAGAATTTCTAAATAACAAGATAAAGGAAAACAAAACCCTGTAGTAATTGGCAACTCAGATATGAATTCACTGTCAATAGATGCAAACGTAGTTCATGGAATCATGAGATTTATAACTTACGAGTATAAGGAGGATCATAGAAAACGGCATTTCCTTGTGCACCATGCGCAACGGAGATAAGGCATGATACAATGCTTACCATTATAAAAACAGACTCAATCTGATAACCCATTTCTTCTTCTTTAAGGTCTAAGGAAAAAAAGACCAAGTAATTTCGTGGCGCAAACCTGACTCTTGCTGCTAATTTATAGAAGAAGTTGCCTCTGTAGAACGGTTTCCTCCATTTGGAGAGTAAACAAGGGTGCATTTACTTGCTTAGTCTTCATGGGCCCGGCCCTCCTCCTTCACCAATGAGAGAGTAAACCGCCTATGACTTTCATAATTGGTTCAAATTAATTGACTTTGCCTCGGCTAAAAAGTGCCCTCGTAGACTAAAATGTCTGTCTAGTCTATGCTGTCAACTTCGTGGAAAGAGGTGGAGAAAAAAGGGAGTGCAGATACATTTATGTTCGGTTAATTAAAATTTCCATGTTCTTCAGTGTGGAAGAATGAAAAGAATTCTACGAAACATGGAAAGACCATTAATGCATTTTGCTTATGTCTATGTTCCCATTGGTTTTTTCATGTTCTCTTTCAAACTAACGCACTTCATTCTGTCTTAACACTAATAAACGGCACTTAATTACACTTTAACAACTTTTTTTTAACATTGAAGTTGTATTTATAAAGATTGTTTTTCAAAATAATTGTTGTTATATAAATATATATATATATAATAAAATATATAAAAGAGCATATATTAAGAAAGCCTGGAAGATTATTCAAAATTGGTGGTGGAGGACCAAGATAACAAGTGGAAAAGTTGGAGGACTAAAATATATAACATATATAAAATTGACAACCTAATTTCGACTAACAAAAGATATCATTGGTGAAAATATTTTTATTTGGAGTAAAAGAATACAAATGTAGATGGTTAAGAAATCAATGACAATTTTAAAAGGCTTAATTAATTTTATTAAGGACATGTTTACAAGAAAAATAAGTTTTTGGAGTTAATTTGGGTGTTAATCAGAAAAAAATTGAAGTTTGGGGATTGAAATTACACTTTAGAAGGTTTAATTGGTTAAATTATGGGCTTAATTATGAAAAAATTAAAATTTAGAGATCATTTAATGACTTAACTGTAAATTCTCATAACAAAGAATCAGCCTTTATTTGACACGCAATGTCAAAGGTAGAAATTGGTCAAATCAGAAGTTAAATTAAAAGGAATTAAAATTTTAAAGGTTAATTAAGAATGTAATTGAATACATTGAAAACAAGGACTCATCTGTAAAATGTGCTAAAATTTTGAGCTAATATTTGAGTTTGGCTGGAGTGTAATTGCATGTAATTAAATATTAGGGGACAATTATAAATGTAATTAAAAATAATTGAAAGAGTAGGGATAAAATTGAAATTGACCAAATCTCAAATTAAAAAACCATAATTTCTAAGGTTTAACTTAAACAACGTTTTGTTCACTTATTGTTTATCTTCTTTCTTGACAATTTTTAATGATCGAAAGTAAGTATGTTCAGGCAAATGAATATGATATCTTTGACCACCTCAAGTGATGTAGCCACCACCATTTAACTTCGAAAGACTCTTTTTAGAACCTCATGTTTATGAAATTGAATGTTGACACCCCAATTCTTTCACATAAGTCTCTAACATCTTATTTTTGATCAATTTTTTAAAATTTTAAATTCTAGATTGCACCTTTGACGAATAATTGTTAAGCTACGAATCTTTAAATTAAGTAAAGTTAGATCTAAACAAAAGGTGTGCATCTTTTCCACTAACTTTAAGTGGTTTCCAATGACATTTACATTGGAGTTGGTCTAGTAAAGTCTCAAAAGTAGTCAACCTTGGCCATAATGCCTATTTAAAAAAAAACAAAATCATCAATTTTTTCATGTGTTCATACTCAAAGCTTCTCAAAGGGTTCTTTTCAATGATTTTAAAGCCTCTTTCCAAGATAAAAAGTCTAGAAATATCTCCTTGCCCTCCAAGTCTAGAAAAACCATCAAGTACCCCTAAAACAAAAACCACCTTTATAAAAGCAGCTTAGTACAAGAGCTTTTAGTTGTTAGAATTTGTCTAAAACCCTCTCACTTTGATTAAAAAAGCTAAACTTTGATCAATCTTCGAGGAAATTCATAAAACAAAACTAGAAAAAACCTATTAATACCCCTAGAAATTAGAGGGGAAAGAGAGATGAAAAACATAGGGAAATACTCTATTAATAAACCATATTGTGAATGTTCAAGAGCCTAACATAGAAGGTCTAACAAGCTTTGAAAATATAGAGAATGAATGGAAAAAAGGAAAGAAAAGGAAGGAAAAATAATAGCCTATAGTCAACGAGTTTGGAGAAGGCATAACCATGTAAAAACTCAAGGGTGGAATTCATATGGCTTGCTCATTCATGCTTTGTTAATGTTTAAACCTCTTTTGATGTTTTTTTCTTAACTTATTTTAGTGTAATGATGTTTTCTAGTTTTATTTTGATTAATACGTAAAAATATTGTTTTTATTATTTAATTCTTCTCTAGAGTTGTTCTTGATGTTAATGACTGTCAAGACAATATGTTTGTGATTGATTTTGATAAAATAAAAAAAGTTTTGGATTCTCCTAAAAGGTGGCAGTAGGTGTTTGATACGTTTCTTGTTTTTTATGAGTGTATGTTCTTGGTTCTTGAACATAATTTGGGTTCAAAGTGTTTAAAAAGACATTTTTGAGTTGAAATTTGATTTATTTGCTATCAATGAGGCTGCAGTTATGAAGTTGGAGTGTAATGCATGTTTACGATGGTTTGATGATTTTTTTAGTTCTTTGAATTCAACCATTTTTGGTATTGGTAATGTGGTCGTGAGAACCAAAATAAGTGTGTTTAAAGGCCTAGAAGGCCAAATCTGGGTTTTGGCATTAATTCTTCAAATTATGGAAATGTTCTAGATTATAGGTTTATGTTCTTCATAAGAACTTTACCTTAGCCACTTGTTTTTGAGTTGTTTTGCGTTAATTAATGGCACAAACATGTCAATTTGTTATCTTTAGCAAATAATTTAAGTCCAAAATACATGTATAAAATGTAATCATGCATTTAAATTCTAAGGTTATTCTGACTTTCAAAACATATTTTGATCAAATCGTAGCTTTTGATGCTAATCAAAGAAAATATATGCTTGATTCTTGATCTACATATGATTACGAACAAAACCATGCTTTTGATTGTATAAAAACTTGTCTGGTTTGTGATTTGTGTTTGCTAGGTTTTGGTTTCAATATTCATTATGTTTTTGGTAATTGCTTTATTTTTATTAAAAATTTTTATGTTTTATTAGTTTTGATCTGTTTTTGGTTTAATTGTTTGTTTTAAGTCGGGTACTAAGGTTTTGTTTGGTTGGTTACTATTTTGTTGAGGAATGTTTTGCCTATAAGGTTGTTTAGCAAACACATCTTTAGATCTATTTTGATAGTTTTCCTTTGAATAAAAAATGATTTTTACCAAACAGGCATCAAATAAATTCCAAAACAAATCTAAAAAATTTCAAGACCAATTTAAAATTATGTGTGGGTCCTTTACATATTTTTTTAGCAATTTTATTTAATATCAGGACTATAGACTTATAGTGTAAGATGTTGACCTAGTATTAAAATACCAACTTTTCATCGAAATCTCAAAGATTTCAAAAACATTTTATCATTTTGTAAAATACAAAAACAAAATGTTTTTTATTTGGTGTGCATACACCTAAATCTTTCAAAAAAAAAAACCCTATATTTTGGCTTCAATATATATATAACATGATCTAGCCTTTTTTATATGCATAAAAATTCAAAAAATATCTTTCCATGCTTTTTTAGATTTAATAACTAGTTTGTTGAATCCATAAGAATTTAACCAATATAGTAAAAACCCTAAATGTTATTATAAGAATTAATGGTCAATATTCTAATATGAATATTGAATCTATATGTAGACCGGTAGTTAAATACTAGAAGTTGATTAGAAAATTTTTTATAATTTTTTAAGATATTTATCAATTTTTATTTAAAGTATTTTTCACCATGATATACTAATTGTGAAAAACCCTTCTGCTTTTCAAAATAGGTAAATACTATTAAGGAACCTATACAATTTTCTTCCCACAAGAATTTGTTTAGATATACGAGCCCATATTAAATTTAAAATACTAGCTTTATTCAGATGCATAAATCCTTGTTCTAAGCCACATACGGATCATCAGTTAAGAACTTATTAATACCTTGCAATCATATATAAACTATACAATGTAGTTTACTTGAAGTAATGTGCGCTAGGGTGTTAATATATTTTCTAATCACAGTAAATATTTCATCTTAGAATTTCATATAAGATCAAATACCCAACTCTAATAATAATTTTGAACCAAATAACTAGATGATGACTTCTTGATTCTGATAGTTTGCCATGTTATGTGTGCATGTGTGATAATGATATTTTTTGGAAAATACACTAAAATAATATTTTTTTTATTTTAAAAATTATTTTTGATATTAAAAAAATTAAAAATAAAATAAAAAATAATTTTTGGTGAAACGTTTTTTGGGACACGTTCCCAAAAAAACCACCAATAATGTTTTTTACCCTGATCCAAACCAAACTTTGGATGCAAATATGAAATGTCTGACCATTTTTTCTTAGTGCATTCTCCGTTTGATCCCACATTTTTCCACGCGTGGTCTTTAAGCACTTTCGAAACGTTGAACCAATAACACGGGAAGGAATCAAAACATCTTTTCCACGAAATTCAATATTGATGTGGTGATGTAACTTGTTTCCTTGGAAAATTGTCACCACCCCACCATGAATTACAACAGTTTCTTTTTATTTAATCCTTACTTCTCAATCCCCCCCTTATGGCTAAAATAACTTGATTATTTGTTGGCCCGTACAATATAAGATAGGCAAAGGTTATGTTAACAACAAAATGCTATTTCAAATCATTCCTTCAGGAACCGCAATGTGATCTCAAATTTCTATAGTGTCATCACCACCACATTTGTGGTTTAGATAAACAACGTTATATTGCTTTGATGCTTCAAGAACATCAAGGATTTTGTTTTCATTAATAGCCATGGATACGGGATATGAATAATTAATAGCCAGTGACCATATTCAACATAATCAATAGCCCTTATTATATCTAAAAATGACTCGTCATCCAATAAGAGTAGATAGCTTACCATTCACCTTCTCTAGCCCTCTCACTAATCTCTGCCAAAAATCACCATTATTCCCGGCCTTTTTTTCCACCATCATTTTCTCTTCACCCAATCAAAGAAATAAATGCTTCTGCCCCTTCATCTTCTCTTCCTGATCACTATTATTGCCCTTTCAGACAAGTAGATGACCATCACCTCAAAAAATCAAACAAACATCGCATACAATAAGACCAACCCTCCCTCGTAGTAGCAAATGACAGTAATGAATTGTAGAGAAGCCAAAGAAAACAAAAAAAAAATCCTAAATGTTCCCACGCCCCTATCTTTTGATTTAGGGAATATGAAGTCACACTTCCGCAATAGACGTGAAGAGGGAGAAGTGGACTACCATATCCAGGGGGTCACTTGCCATCCAAGTTGCAAGAGCATCCACTACATAAGTCGTCATTTATGACTACATGTTACTCCCATTTATTGACACTACCACTACAAGTTCCAGCAAATTCTGGCTCTTTTCAGCCTTTATTGAAGATGTAAATTAAAAAAAAAAGAAGTAAAATAAACAAAACTTGTGGATTTTTTTTGTTTTTATAGGTGATGGTGAACTTCATTGCTAGTATGAGAAGGAAGAGAAATAAATGCTGCTCTCAATCCACCTATCTTCTGCTTTATCATAACAAACACAAAATTAAGAAATGTTGTTCTTCACTGGAATCAACACTACTCTTTATGCTTTAATACATCAACCTCAAGAGTCATTATCTCATTAGTCCACACTTGTCCATCACCTAGCACCACAACAAAACTCTTATAATATCCAGTTGTTAAGGCAAGTTAAAATAAAATAAAAAAATTGATTAGTAAAAATTTGGACCATGAGATAATTGTTTAGGGATAGAATAAAAACTATAAGCATCATTAAAACAATATCAACCTCGGTTTATTTTTTATTTTTTATTTTTTTGCTTTACTGATACATTTTTTGAAGCTATTGATACTTCTTATTAATATCTCCAATTAATGCCTATATCTCTCTTTTGTTCCTTTGAGACAAGTGCTTTGTAGCAAAACAATATAAGTTATCACTGAAAGTAATTCCATGTATGAAATGCTCCTTCGACATCACCTCACTAATGCTTCACTCTATCTTATCTATACTCTTATTCCTAGTCGAAACACGATCAAGTAGTTGATCCTAATATCAAAGTAATTGAGCTCCAAATCTATAAGGTTTTTTATTTTCTTTCTACTTTTCCCACCATATTGTTCTCTTGCTTTCTTTTTTCCACTACTATTTGTGGTGCTATTGTTTGTAATATTAACCCTAGTAACCAACTTACAAACATCGTCTGCATAGTTAGAAATGATATTCTCTTTTAAATCATCACTTCCTTTTTCTAGTTTTTCTTCTTCATCAACATCAACATCTTGAGTGCCTTGATTCATAGCATCAATATCAAATAAAGTTCTGGAAGATGGAGTCCAAGCATATTGTCCAGTCACCATGATATTATTGAATATAATATCAAATTTACTACGAAGTGATGTTTTGGTGCTAGCATGTCTAAACTTTTTTCACAATCCTATTTGTTTTTAAGTTGAGTCTTACTGATAGCATGACTCATTTTCTTTTTAAAGACAACCATAATAAATTTCCATCCAACCTTATCAAAATGAGTGCTTTGCCTCATTCATCTATAAATACTAACAATATAAATATTACAAAATATATACAACATCTTTTTAGTTCAAGATACTTTATCTGAGTTTTCAACACCTTTCATCGATTATTTTTTTCTAGTCTTATTCATCAACCATAAAAAGATACATGAGCATTTAAACTTTGTAACAAGTTTTAAAGATGTGATATGTATGGAAATTCTTACAAGATTGATATTAAAAAAGTATGATAATGTTGCCATCAATGCAATTGACATGGTACCTATCCCTATTGTGTTCTATTATATTTATTTATGTAATAAATATATGCTAATCATAATGATTAACATCATAGATAAATTAACTTGAAGTGAAAATTCTCTAGCAAGACTCAATAGCTATAAAGAAATCATGACAGAATCATAATAAGCACAATAATAATAGTTGAGCTTTCTCACCTAACTTTTTCCTTTTAAGTTCTAATCATTAAGTTCTAACATCATGAAAAACCCATTACACTACACATAACCACATATTCAAATTCCTATTAATTATAATCAATAAACTACAATTCATGGATATATCTCTAGCAAGACTCGATAGTTATAAAGAAATCATGACAGAATCATAACAAGCACAAGAATAATAGTTGGGCTTTCTCACCTAACCTTTTCCTTTAAGTTCTAATCATTAAGCTCCAACATCATGAAAAACCCATTACACTGCATATAAGCACATATTCAAATTCCAATTAATTGTAATTAATAAACTACAATTCATGGATATATAACAAAAAAAACCTATCAAGATGTAGCATACACGAGCAATCTAACAAAAATATGCTATATAAAGAAATAATTTCATTTCAAAACTAAGTAGAAGCTACATATGTATATGAAAAAAACAAATAATAATTTTATTATCAACAACATAGTTGAACCTATTAATGAAAATACAAAACGATTTCTATTTTAACTAGACATGTTAACCCAAGTTATAATTTGTACAACTCTCAATCTTGTATATGTTAACCTAAGTTATAATCTGCACAACTCTCAATCCTGTACATAATAGGTAATATCTAATTAGTGAATATCTTTTTATATATATGTGATTAGTACTTAAAAGTGCTTTCTTATTAAGATTTTATATTATCATATTACATTTAAAGTATCATTAAATTTTATAACTTTAGTGTGTTTTATAATAACAAACCTGTTAATATATGATAGCTTAATTTATAGTAAATGCTTATTTTAAATGTAGACATATCTCATAATTTAAAGGATTGATTGATATGATTAATTATTGAATGTGAAAGGATAAAAAAAAGAAGCTCAGCTTAGAAAAGAGATGTTGATTCAATTCGAACTGGAACACTATTTAGTAATTGTGTTATATCTAGAGTTGTAGTTCTTAGGTTTCAATTTGGTTTATATGATTAGAAAACTAAGATTTAGACCTAAAACATTTATGGGAATCTAAGACTTAATTATACCATTTGAAAGTTCAAATCTTAACATCAAAAAAGAACTTTGAATTTATCTTATACCCTAGCTACTATTTAGTATTCAGCCCATATCTCGAGGTTTAAAAGTCTAAATGAGCTCATTCTTCTTCTTTTTTTATTGCAAAGTTCAGACAAATTCTCAAAACTTTTATTAAGACTATCTATTCAAATTCTAATATTAGCAATAATATTTTATTCAGACAAGAAGATAAGGGTTATTACCAAGTCAAAAGGTGGTCACCTACTCAATAATTAGTATTCAAATCAATAGTTCTAAATTTTAGCCTATAAAAGGAGGCATTTGCTATACATTTAGACATTTTAGTTTTTAGATCAATATCATGCTTTTTATTTCTCTAGTGAAAAGTATTCGTTAAGAAGGAATCAAATAGTTTGAATGATTCATTTCCTAGTGAAAAGTATCCAATATGAAGAAATCTATCACCTGTCACCATTCCTATGACTCTTGGATTTAAAGTTGAAACCAACTAAAAGAAAGAGTATTAGCAGCGAGGAAGAGTTAGGAGAATGATTTATACTTAAAAGTGTATTTTTATCAAGGTTTTATATCATTATTTTGCACTTGAAGTATCACTAACTCTTTAAATAAAACATATTTTATAATAATATAAGATACCTTTAATTTATGGTAAATGTTCATTTTAAATATAGGCTTATCACATACAAGAAATGATTGATTAATGAATTTAAGAACTAAAATTGAAAGGATAAAGAGATGACCAAACTTAGAAAAAAGATGTCGATGCAATCCAAACCGGAACACTGTTCGGTAATTGGGTCATATCTAGAGTTATAAATCTCATATTTAGGTCTACTTTATATGGATGGAAAGGTAAGATATAGACCTACAACTTTCATAGGAGCCCAAGATCTAAAAAGGCTATTTTCAAGTTCAAATTGTTGCATCAACAAAAAAGCACGAATTTGTCCTCTAGCCCGAGCATTGTTTAGTATTTTGGCCATATCTGGAGTTTTAGAAGTCAAAATAAGCTGAATATTTTACAAAAAAGCTGAGACAATTTCCTACAATTTTCATGTTTTCAAGTGGCTCTAATTTTGACGTTATTAATGACGTTTTGGGCAGACAAGAGAAAATAAGGATTGTTACCAAGTCAAGAGTTGGTCACCCACTCTTTAATTAGTTATCAAATCAATAGTTTTCAATTTTGGCCTATAAAAGGAGGCATTTGCCATGCATTTAGGCATCTTGGTTTCCAAATTAAGATCATGCTTTTGCTTTCTCTCTTTGTATTTTTTTTGTAATGTTTATGCTTTGTTTTCATTAATATCAAGTTTATACCTTTCATTTCCTTTCCTTTACTTAGATAACTTTTATCTTATTTATGTTCTTATTTTGTTTATCTATTTTTCTTTCTTTCATTATGTCTAGCTAAGTTTATTATGTCAAGGTGAAAAGGTTACACTAATGGTGTAAGAATAAATGTAATATAAACTTAATATGGACTTTAATGTTTGATACTAACATGTTTTAAATTTGTTATCTTATTCACTCTTTAATACTTTGCTTGTTAAATGACTAATCTTGATTTATGTTGTATAACAATTGGTACAACAAATGTTTGGCACTTTCATAGCCCACACTGTATGGTATAATCGACACCTGAGCTATGAAAGGAACTTAATTTGTTGTTAACATAAGTTATAATCATGAATGTTTGATGCAATTTCTAAGTATTAGCATTAATTGAATAAAATGACCAATGTAATCATGTTAACAATCTATAATCTGATTGGAATCTCCTTTGTGTGTGGTTTCCAATAAGGGTTTATATTATACTTGTTTGACATACCAACAGTGAATCCTCTAACCTTGACATTGTTTGTTATCGTCGTTTAATCCTTACTTTAATTTTCCATCTCAAAGTTCTCATCAATTTTTCTTTTTCTTTATTATTGTTATTGTTGTTATTGTTACTACTACTACTACTACTACTACTATTACTACTATTATTGCTACTATTATTATTGTTGTTGTTATTGTTACTATTGTTATTGTTTATAATTGTTGTTTATAATTTGTACAATTAACCTCCCTATGGTTTGATCCCGGTCTTGCCAAGTTATTTATTACTCCGACACTCCTGCACTTGGGAGAAGACAACAATCTTTTGGTCGTGTTAAGTTTTTGGCACTATTGTCGGGGAGGTAAGTTTTGTTTAAATTATAATATTTATTTTATTTTATTTTCACTTTTCTTGTATATAATTTTGTTTTTTCTCTCTTATTTCTTCTTCTTTTGTTTTTTTTTTCCTTTTATTCTATTTCTACACGTGTATGAAAGTGTGGTCACCTACATCAAGTGGTAGACTTTATAGGGTATCCTCATCATATTCAGAAAATATAACCGAAGAAGATAATTAATCACTTCATAATGAGAATACTGAGAATAACCATGCTATAACACTTAGAGATCACATGAATCCCATAAGAACAAGTGCACCATCATGTATAGTTTTTCCTCCCGATGCATTTTTTTTAAATTTTAAGCCAGACATTATTCAACCTTTACCTTCTTTTCATGGCTTAGAATTGGAAAATCCATACTTGCATTTAAGGAAATTTGAGAAGATTTGCAACACATATAATAATTTAAATTATAGTATAAATACCATAAGATTAAAGCTTCTTTTTTTCATTAAAAGAGAAAGTTAAAACATGGCTATAAAATTTAAGACCAGGATCCATTCGTGCTTGGAATGAAATGCAACAACAATTTTTCAAATTTTTTTCCTATCTCATAAAACAAACTCTTTTAAAAGATAAATTACCACTTTAACTAAAAAATCAGGAGACATATTTTACCAATGTTGGGATAGGTATCAAGACTTCCTTAATACTTGCCCTCATCATGGTTTTGAAACATGGAGATTGGTTTCACGTTTCTATAAAGGGTTAACACCTAGAGGTAGGCAAATGATTGAATTGATGTGTAATAGAACTTTTGAAGATAAAGACTCTAATAAAGCAATGGAGCACTTAGACTTGTTAGCTGAAAATGCTCAAAATTAGAACACCGCAGGTACTTATAAGGCACCAAGTAAAATTTAACCTTATACATCTAGTTGAGGTATGTACAACCCTAAAGAAGATCATGACCTTCAAGCCAAGTTTCCATCTTTAGCTAAAAAAGTCGAGACAGTAGAATTGAAAAAGAGTGGTCAATTAAAATCTGTTGAAAATATTGTGTGTCAAACATGTGAAACAAATGAACACTCAACTAATAATTGTCCAACCTTGCCTTTTTTTATTGAATGTTTCCATGAACAAACTCATGCTTTAAACAGTTTTTAAATGGCCAACCACAACCCATACTCACAAATATATAACCCTGGTTGGAGAAATCACCTAAATTTTAGTTGGAAGAGTGAGAACAACAATGCATAAACTTCATAACCACCATTTCAAACAGACTATAATTTCTAAAATTCTCATGGATATGCACTTTCTTATGCTCCACCTCCTAGAAGAAATCTTGAGGAAATATTACATGCATTCATTGAAAAGCAAAAGACAATCAATACTCGACTTGTTCAAAACATGACAGATTTTAAAGATACTCTTGAAAAATTAACATCTACTCTCAGTTTCCAAGAAAAAGGTAAGTTTCCATCTCAACCACAATAAAATCCCAAGGGACAATACAATGTAAATGCAAGTAATTTCAGAAGCCAACATATAGATCAAGTCAAATCAGTCACTACTCTTCGTAGTGGTAAGGTTATTGAAAAACCCTCTCTTGAATCTTATGAGAAAGATGATGAGTCAATCTCTGAAGGTAAGGAAGGAGTTGAATTTGAAAATTACAAAGAAAAGATCGATTCTTCACCAGCACTTCCATTTCCTCAAGTCATGACCAAATAAAGGAAAGTCAATCACAACTCTGAAATATTTGAAACTTTCAAACAGGTAAGGATCAATATACCTTTGCTAGATGCTATTAAATAGGTTCCTTCCTATGCTAAATTTTTGAAAGATCTATACACTGTGAAGAGGAAACTGAATGTGAAAAAGAAAGCCTTTCTAGCCGAACAAGTAAGTGCTATTCTTCAGAACAATAATGTTTTAAAATATAAAGACCCTAGTTGTCCTACAATTTCTTGCTTTATTGGAGAGCATAAAATTGAAAGAGCCTTACTTGATCTTGGTGCTAGTGTGAATTTACTTCCATATTCAGTTTTTCAAAGTCTCAATTTAGGTGAGTTAAAACTAACTTCTTTGCTGATAAATCTATAAAAGTACCTAAAGGAATAATTGAAGATGTGTTAGTACAAGTCAATAAATTCATTTATCTTGTGGATTTTATTATCTTGGACACATAACCTGTTGAAGTATGTAATTCATTTCCTGTTATTTTAGGACATCCATTTCTTGCAACTTCTAACGCATTGATTAATTATAGAAATGGATTGATGAAGCTATCATTTGGAAACATGACATTGAAAATGAATATTTTCAACATTTGCAAGCAACCTAGAGATAATAGTGATTTACAGAAAGTGGACTTTACTAAAAAATTAATTCATGATCAATTTCCAACCACTTCCATTGAAATTAAGATTGATGAATCTGATGATTTACAAATAATTTATTTTCAGGAAGAATCAAAGACAAGTAATTAGAGGCCACAAAGAAAAGTATTTTCCCGCTCTACCTCAGAATGCGATTACAAAAATTTATCGTGTTAGATGTTTAAGATTGAGATTGTTAATGAATCTTGGAATTCCTGAAGATATTTGCTGGTTGATTGAAGTAAAGGTTTGATTATCAGGTGAGTCCTCTAACTCCTTCATTTCACACATGCCTAGAATAGGTAAAAGCACTTTTGCAAAGAAATGTCGTGCAAAACAACTGAAAGTCTATCATTGATGTGCTAGATAAACTTGTAATGCACAATGTTGTTTTTTAGGAATGGTATCTATAAACTGTGAAGATAAAATACAATTCATTAAGGATGACCTAAGTAAGAAGTCTTTAGATAATCTTCTATTGACTCTTGAGATGTATCCTAGTGGAGATGTGCATCGTGCAATTTATGATTTATGGTCATTATTTCATAAAGAACATGATCGACTTAGTCTTGGGAATCTGACTAAAAAAGATTTTATTTGCCACTTTTTAAGAAAACTAGATGAGAAGCCCATCCCCGACCCATGGAGAGCTTTTAAGCCGCTCTTGGACATAAAACCAAGGGAAGATGTGAGCCACAATCATAATTACCTGTACATACACATGCTTTTTTAAAAATAAATAAATAAATAGAGAGAGTGTGTGTGTGTGTGTGTGTATGTGAGACTTCAGCTGGCCTATATATAGGTGGTATGATTGCTCTTTTAATTTCTCATGTATAAAATCCTCTCTCCCTTTCCTTCATTTCCACTCAACCTATACATTCAACCAATATAGAAGTGTGTAGAAATGGCAAGTTCCTTAGGTCATCATATAAGAAATATTTGTATTTTCAGTGGATCTCGTCCTGGAAAAGAAAAGGAGTTTTTAGAATCAGCAAATCATCTTGGTTAAGTGCTAGCTGAGAGAAAGATTCATTTAGTGTATGGGGGAGGCTGCCTTGGGTTAATAGGAGGTGTGTCAATAACTATATTTTTAGAAGGTAGTCAAGTTTTGGAGGTCGTTCCCGAAACTTTAACACAAGGGGACATCATTGGAAAAACAATTAGAGAGGAACTTCAGGTCTCCACAATGTCAGCTCGAATAAATGCAATGTTTAACTATGTTGATGCCTTCATTGTTTTACCAGGTGGTTTAGGCACATTGTAAGTGATCTTTCATATTTCCTCTTGGGTCAACTGCACATTCACCATAAACCCATAAGTTTGTTAAATGTTAATGATTATTATGATAAGTTATTGTCTTTTGTTAATCATACTGTGGAACAAGAATTTCTAACATCTTTTGTACGACAAATCATAATCTTTGCTGCTACTGTTGAATAATTGATTGATCAACTATAATCTTTCGTTCCTGTAATTGATCCTTCCATAAGTCGCATAAATTGGTCAACTAAGGAAAGCCATAAAAAGCTTAAATTGAATTTGAGCCTTCATTTATGAATCTTTGTGTCTTTTGATTTTATTATTGTGTTTTGTTGTTTTTTATATTTGTTTCAGTGTGTTTCAAGTTTGTCAGTGTTTGTTATTTCAAGTGATATCTTCTATACTCTATCTTTCTACCTGTAAACATTGAGAACAATGTCTCGTTTTAGTTGGAGGGAGAGGGTAGTAGCTAAAAAAAAAAAACTGTGTTTTCTATTTTATAAAACATGTGCAAAATTGTTGTTACTATAATGGCAGAGTAAGAAGAACTTTTTATGACTCTTGAAACGCATCTTAGTAATCATTCGTAACAAGGTCTATCATAATACTTCTTCAAATATTTAGACTTATAAACTCTCGCATTGTTATCACTTAATTCTACTCATATACTTATTTAACATGTATTCTTAAACCTTAATTCACACACACACTTTAACATATGATTGTGGGTTGCATATTGGATTATTATATTATTTATGTTCTTTTGTTAAAGGTAACAACTAAGGGAAATGGATAATATATAATTAAAAAAAATGATAATAATAAAAATATAGATAAGTTTGGTTTTGTAGCCTCCCTAACTTAAGCAATTAAGCCCGAATGATTGTTTTAACACCTAATACCCTAAAGTCAACTGACTTGGGAGCTATTGGCCCAACGCTTGTTACATGGATTGAGGAGAAAAGCTTAAGGGAATCAAACATTGCACTATCTATATATCAGTATCTGCGACCCCAGTTACTAAGCTTGTAGGGGTGTCTTAATACCTAATGCCCTAAGATCAACTGGTCTGGGAGTTATTAGCTGAAAGCTTGTTACATGGGTTAAAGATGCATGATATTTTTAAATTATATGTATATATATTAAAAAAAAAGTTAAAAAAGACAAAAATAATAATCTCAATCTAAGAAAGTTAACCTTAAACATTAGAACAAAAATTTTGTTTTTGTCCAAGAAAAGCTCCATAATTATATGTTGATAAATTGAGTACAAAAGAAAGGTTTATTAATATCTTGTTAAGAGGTATTGAGCAGGTATATAAATTTAACGAGAGTTTGTTTGTCTGGATTAATTAATGGAAGTTAAATGATGAATACCTTGCTTTATGGAATTTGCAAATTATTTTTTTATTTTAACACTTTGATTACTAGGGACTAGTAATAAGCTAGTTGGGGGTATGATTGATACTTAAAAGTGTATTTTTATCAAGGTTTTATATCATCATTTTGCACTTGAAGTATCAATATCTTCTTAACTAAAGCATGTTTTATAATAGTATATCTAATAATATAAAATACCTTTAATTTGTGGTAAATATTTATTTTAAATGTAAGCTTATCACATAAATGAAAGGATTGATTGATGAATTTAAGAAGTGAAATTGAACAGATAAAGAGATGGTCAAACTTAGAAAAATGATGTGAGTGCAATCCAAACCGAAACGCTATTCGGTAATTGGGTCATATCTGGAGCTATAGATCTCAGATTTAGGTCTAATTTATATGGATGGAAAGATAAGATATAGGCCTATAACTTTCATATGGAGCCCAATATCTACAAATGCTATTTTCAATTCCAAATTGTTGTAACAACAAAAAAACCCGAATTTGTCCTCCAGCCCGAGCACTGTTTAGTATTTTGGCCATATCTTGAGTTTTAGAAGTTGAAATGAGTTGAATTTTTTATGAGAAACCTGAGACAATTTTCTGCAATTTTCATGTTTTCAAGTGGCTCTAATTTTGACGTTATCAATGACGTTTTAGGTAGATAAGAGAAGATAAGGATTGTCACTAAGTCAAGAGTTGGTCACCCACTCATTAATTAGTCATCAAATCAATAGCTCCTAATTTTGGCCTATAAAAGGAGGCATTTGCCATGCATTTAGGCATCTTGGTTTCTAGATTAAGATCAAGATCATGCTCTTGCCTTTTCTTTTTGTATTTTTTTTTGTAATGTTTATGCTTTGTTTTCATTAATAACAAGTTTATGCCTTTCATTTCCTTTCCATTACTTAGATAACTTTTATCTTATTTATGTTCTTATTTTATTTATCTATTTTTCTTTCTTTCATTATGTCTAGTTAAGTTTATTATGTCAAGGTGAAAAGGTTATACTAAAGGTGTAAGAATAAGTATGGTATAAACTTAATATAGACTTTAATGTTTGATACTAACATGTTTTAAATTTGTTATCTTATTCACTCTTTAATACTTTGCTTGTTAAATTACTAATCTTGATTTATGTTGTATAACAATTGGTACAACAAATGGTTGGCATTTTCATAGCCCATATTATATGGTATAACCGACACCTGAGCTATGAAAGGAACTTCATTTTTGTTAACATAAGTTATAATCATGAATGTTTGATGAAATTTACAAGTATTAGCATTAATCAAATAAGATAACTAATGTAATTATGTTAACAATCTATAATATGATTGGAACCTCCATTGTGTGTGGTATCTAATTGAATAATAAGAGTTTATATTACATTTGTTTGACATACCATTAGTGGATCCTCTAACCTTGACATTGTTTGTTATCGTTGTTTAATCTTTACTTTAATTTTTCATCTCAAAGTTCTCATTAATTTTTCTTTATTATTATTATTATTACTATTGTTGTTGTTTATAATTGTTGTTTATAATTTGTACAATTAACCTCCCTATGGTTCGACCTCGGTCTTGCCGGGTTATTTATTACTTCGACACTCTTGCACTTGAGAGAAGACAATAATCTTTTAGTCATGTCAGAGAACAATTGAAAAAGCAATGAATGAAGATACATATTGATAAAGCCATCAGTATATCCCTCGAGGAGCAACTACACATTGAAGAGAAATTGACATGACTAAAAGATTGATGTCTTTTTCCAGGTGTAGGAGTGTCGAAATAATAAATAACCTAGCAAGACCGAAGTTTAACACAAGGAGATTAATTGTACAAATTATAAATAACAATAATACAACAACAACAACAACAACAACAATAATACTAATAATAATAAAGAAAAAGAAGGAGAAGAAGAAAAAGATGATGAGAATTATGAGATGGAATATTAATGTAAGGATTAAACAATGATAAGAACAAGTATCAAGGTTAGAGATTCCACTAATGGTGTGTCAAACAAGTATAGTATAAATTCTTATTACTCAATTAGAAACCACACACAAAAAAGATTCCAATCTGATTATAGATTATTAACATGATTACATTAGTCATCTTATTCGATTAATGCTAATACTTGTAAATTTCGTCAAGCATTCATGATTATAACTAATGTTAACAACAAATCAAGTTCCTTTCATAGCTTAGGTGTCGGTTATATCATGCAGTATGAACTATGAAAGTGTCAAGCATTTGTTGTACCAAGTGTTATACAATATAAATCAAGAATAGTCATTTAACAAGTAAAGTATTAAAGAGTGAACAAGATAACAAATACAAAACATGTTAGTATCAAACATTAAAGTCCATATTAAGTTTACACTACTTATTCTTACACCATTAATGTAACCTTTTTACCTTGACATAATAAACCTAGCTAAACATAATGAAAGAAAGAAAAATAAATAAACAAAATAAAAACATAAATAAGATAAAAGTTAACTAAGTAAAGGAAAGGAAATGAAAGGCATAAATTTGATATTAATGAAAGCAAAGCATAAACATTACAAAATATAGAAAGAGAGAAAGAAAAAGCATGATCTTGATTTGGAAACCAAAATGCCCAAATGCATGGCAAAGGCCTCCTTTTATAGGTCAAACTTGGAAACTATTGATTTGATTACTAATTAATGAGTGGGTGACCAACTCTTGACTTGGTAACAATCTTTATCTTCTCTTGTTTGCCCAAAACATCCTCGATAATGTTAAAATTAGAGCCACTTGAAACATGAAAGTTGTAGGAAATTATCTCAGCTTTTTTGTGTAAAACATTTAGGTTATTTGGACTTCTGGAACTCCAGACATGGGCTAAACAGTGAACAGTGCTCGGGCTGGAAGACAGATTCAGACTTTTTTGTTGCTGCTATAATTTGGTCTTAAAAATGACCTTTTTAAGTCTTGAGCTTCATATAAAAGTTGTAGGCCTATGTTTTACCTTTTCATCCATATAACATAGACCTAAATATGAGATCTATAACTCCAAATATGACCCAATTATCGAACAGTGTTCTGGTTTGGAATGCACCGACATCTCTTTTCTATGTTTGGCCATCTCTTTGTCCTTTTACTTTTAGTTCTTAAATTCATCAATCAATCCTTTCATTTGTGTGATAGGCCTACATTTAAAATGAACATTTACCATAAATTAAAGATATCTTATAGTTATTATAAAACATGCTTTAGTTAAGGAGTTATTGATACTTCGAGTGCAAAATAATGATATAAAATCTTGATAAAAATGCACTTTTAAGTACTAATCAGAAATTTAAAAAGTTAGTATAATGGAAATTAGAGGAAAGGGACAGAAAGATCATATCCTTAAAGAAGCAATTAAAAGAAAAATGGGCTAAAAAACAAGCTAAGCAATAGCAAAAAGAATTGAAAACACATTGGATGCTAACCAATACTGAGTTAGAGGCTTTGAAAACTAATTTCAACAATTCTTAAAGGTTGGTATGTCTTTAATGACCCAAGTTTTGTTAGAAAGTTGGATTGAGCAATATAAAAAGTTATACAAGAAGCATGTGATGTTGGTTAAAGTAAAAGCTAAAGGTAAAGCTGTGAAGGTTTTAAGAACTGATTTGGATAATATAAGAGACGAGATCAACCTAATAGAGAAATAGCTTGAAAAAAAATGCCAAGGCCAAACATTAGGAAGAAAATAATGGACTACTCAAAAGCCACAACTTGATGATTGACTCCAATAATAATAAACTGAATGAGAATTACATGTTCCTCTTAGATAAGATAAGAAGCATGGATTAGTAGATTAATTATGCCTCTGTCTATGCTTGAAGAATCTACTAAAATGCCTAACAAGTTAAAAGGGATGTTTACTAATATTAACAAAGTATGACTAATACTGATACTTTTCTTGTAGACATAGAAAACAAAGGTTTTGCTTTTCTTCCTATAAACAATAATGATGAGTAAACTAGCTTTTAAATGTAAAATTGTTTATCAAGTATTATTGAAAAAGGCTTAAACCTAATATTTTAAGCAATATCTCTTTACGATGAGTGTATTCTTATTAAGTATTAACTCAAATTAAATTATCTTGATATTTAAAAAAGATCAAAACCCTACCTGTTTATAAAAAAATGATGACCAGATATCAGTATGGGGAATAGGTAATCCATATTCAATATATATCATCATGCATAATCATATATTCATATACACTTATGTTTATGAATTATTAATGTTTATAAAATAAGCATTAAAAAATATAAGCCCCCTACTAGAGTTTATTTATAATACCAGGACAAAAAGATGGAAAACAAAGAAAGGGCTCACCTTGAGGCCCACTACCAAAAGGAAATTAAAACATTAAGAATAATATAGCATAGATAGCTAGCTTACTTGAGCAAATCCTATAAATGTAGTATAGGAAGGACATCCAGTTAGTAGTCAGCCATGTTACTGCCATAAAAAACTCCCGTTATCCTTGACTCATAAAACTTGGGGGGAAATCCTTTTACTTGACCATAGAGAACAATGAACATTCTAATGAGTTGTCTAACTATGCTTGTTTAAGTAATAGTCATAATAGATCTAATAATAGAGGGGTTCCACAAGGTTGAATCCTTCAATCTTCTTCAACAATATAAATAGGCTGCTTAGAAGGAAAGATTGAGGGATTTAATGTCTATGACCTGGTTAAAAAAGCTAAGATATACTTGATGTCAAATATAGTGATGCCTAAAAAATTTAGGGATCTATAATTTATCAAGCATGCATAATTATAATGCCTTAATACATATTTGAGGTCTTGTTGCAATAAAATAACAAA
This sequence comes from Populus ilicifolia, assembly GCA_015708895.1. Lineage (NCBI taxonomy): Eukaryota > Viridiplantae > Streptophyta > Magnoliopsida > Malpighiales > Salicaceae > Populus > Populus ilicifolia. The sequence continues at coordinate 23,355 of SRLM01001404.1, read as the reverse complement.
AGTTATACATTATGAATAGTTTACTCATCCATTTCTTCCAAGATAACTTGATCGATTCTATGTTAAATTGGTACATGACCTTGGATAACACAGGGTTTCTACCATTAAAGCCTATCTTTTATTGATACTTTCTCAGCATTCAAGAAGAAGCTTTTGCAGTTATCCTAAACCAATGTTGAATGAACTGCTCCTATGTTCCAGATTGAGATTAATGAATTAATTCAAAGTGACAAGTGTTTTACACCTAAAGAACTAGAAAGGAAATGAAAAAAAGTTTTAGATTCCATCAATGTTAGAGAAATAAACAAAACTATGAGTGAGGAGGAAGCTAATAAATTCGTAAAACTGATAAATCATAATAAGTATAGTATGGTAGGACAATTAAAAAAAACCCCTGCTAGGATATCCCTAATGTCTCTTATCCTAAGTTTTTAGCCTTACCACAATGTACTATAAAAAGTATTGACAAGGCATATATGGCCCAAGATATAGCCTAGAAGACTGTAAAGCATCTTATTAGAAGAATCCATATAATAAATTATTTATACTTCACTGAAAATGAGCTTAAAGTTGGAGGAACAAAGTCATCATAAACCTATATATATTACCATGAGATACAAGGATTCCATCATTAATAAAGTATGTATGGACAATGGTTTAGTTTTATATGTACTACTAACAAAACATGTGCTGAATGAAATGTTAGTTGATTCAACATATATGCTGCCAAGACCTTAGCACAAAAGTTGGCATATGATAAAAGGTTCAAAAATTAGGTGACCTATGTTTTAACCCACATAAAATGTATAATTGAAAATTTAGTGGTCATTTAAAGATGAAATTTAAAAATTTAAAAATAAAGGACTTATTTGTAAAAGTCACTAAGCTCTAAGGCTAATATTTGAGTCTAGGAGGGGTGTAATTGCATGCAATTGAAATTGGGAGGCAATTATGAATGCAATTAAAAGGAATCGGAAGAGTAGGGACCAAATTAAAATTGGTTAAATCCAAAATTAATAAACCCTAATTTCGAAGGTTTAACTTGGATGACATGCTATTCAACCATTGTTCATCTTATTTTTTAGTAATTTTGGATGATCAAATAAGCAAGTTTAAACAAGTGAATGTGACATCTATAACCACCTTAAAGGATGTAACCACTACCATTGAACTTAGAAACACCCTCTTTACAACCTTACTCCTGTGAAATTGGACGTTTACACCCTAATTCTTCCATATAAGTCATTAATATCTTGTCATCAATCAATTTCTTTATATTTTTAAATTCTAAACTTATCGAGTTGGTACTTTTGAATGAATGAATGTTAAGCAACGGACCTCCAAATTAAGCATGGTTGGATCTAAACAAAGTTTGTGCATCTTTTACAACAAATTCAAATGGTTTCTGATGATGTTTACATCAGAGTTACTTTAGCAAATCCTTAAAATTGGTTAACCCAATCAACCTTGACCGCGACACCTATTTAAAAAACAAATCATACTTAAAACTTTTCAAAGGGTTTTTATCATGGTTTTAAAGCCTTCATCTCAAGATCAAAAGGCTATAAATAACATATTGCCCTACAAGTCTGGCAAAACTAATAAGTATGTCTAAAAGCAAAACCATAATTGCAAAACTAGCCTACTACAAGAACTTTCAATTATTAGCTTTTGTTTAGAACCATCTCACTTTGATTAATCTTTAAGTGAATCTATAAAAAAAACCAAAAAAATAACCATATAAATACCCTTAGAAATTAGCAGAGAAGTGGAGAGAGGAAAAATACTAGGAAATACTTTATTAATAGACCCAATTGTGATGATTCAATAACCTAGTATATAAGGTATAAGCATGTAAACATTCAAGGAATCCATGTATGACCTTATTATGAAGGTTCAAAAGCCTAATATAGAAGGTATATGATTAGTATTTAAAAGGTTTTATATCATCATTTTGTATTTAAAGTATCAATAACTCCTTAATTAAAGTATGTTTTATAATAATATATCTAATAATATAATGTACCTTCAATTTGTGGTAAATTTTTATCTTAAATTTAGGCCTATCACATAAATAAAAGGATTGATTGATGAGTTTAAGTACTGAAATTGAAAAAGATAAAGAGACGGCCAAACTTAGAAAAGAGATACTAGTGCAGTCCAAATTAGAACACTATTCGGTAATTAGGTCATATCTGGAGTTGTGGATCTTAAATTTAGGTTCATTTTATATAGATGGAAAGGTAAGATAGAGGCTTACAACTTTTATAGGATCCCAAATTTAAAAAAGTCATTTTCAAGTCCAAATTAAAACAATGAAGAAGTCTGAATCTATTTTATAACCCGAAAATTATTTAGTGTTTAACCCATATCTGGAATTCTATAAGTCCAAATAACCTCATTGTTTTTTCCTGGAAAGCTAAGACAATTTACTAGAACTTTGATGACATAATTAATTCCAATTTTGATGTTATCAATGACATTTTATTAAAACAAGAAGATAAGGATTATTATCAAGTTAAGATATAGCCACCCACTAATCAATAGTTCCAAATTTTGGCCTATAAAAGAAGGCATTTACCATATATTTAGACATCCTAGTTTCTAAATTAAGATCATACTTTTGCTTTCTCTCTTTGTATTGCTTATGTTTTGCTTTCATTAATATCAATTTTATGCCTTTCATTTACGTAGTTAACTTTTATATTATTTATGTTCTTATTTTGTTTATTTTTTTTCTTTCATTATGTTTAGTTAAGTTTATTATGTCAAGGTGAAAAGGTTATACTAATGGTGTAAAAATAAGTATAATGTAAACTTGGCATTGGACTTTAATGTTTGATACTAACATGTTTTATATTTATTATTTTGCTCACTCTTTAATACTTTGCTTGTCAAATAACTAATCTAGATTTATGTTGTATAACACTTGGTACATCAAATGCTTAACATTTTTATAGCCCATACTGTATGGTATAACCGACATCTGAGCTATGAAAAGAACTTGATTTATTGTTAAACATAAGTTATAATCATGAATGCCTAACGAGATTTACAAGTATTAGCATTAATCGAATAAGATAACTAATCTGATTGTTACCTCTTTTGTTTGTGATTTCTAATTGAATTACAAGAGTTTATACTATACTTGTTTGAAATATCATTAGTGGATCCTCTAATATTGATATTTGTTGCTATCATTGTTTAATCTTTACGTTAATCTTTTTTCTCAAAGTTTTCATCAAATTCTTCTTCTTCTTCTTCTTTATTATTCTTGTTGTTGTTATTATTACTATACTATTACTATTACTACTACTACTACTACTACTACTACTACTACTAGTAGTAGTATTATTATTGTTGTTGTTATTATTGTATTATTGTTATCTATAATTTATATAATTAACTTCCTTGTGATTTGACCCCAGTATTGCCGGGTTATTTATTACTTTAACACTTCTAGACTTGGGACAAGACATCAATATTTTAATCGTGTCATTAGTACAAGTTGATAAGTTCATTCATCCTATGGATTTTATTGTCTTGTACACACAATCTGTTGAAGCATGTAATTCATTTTCTATTATTTTAGGATGTCCATTTCTTGCAACTTCTAACACATTAATTAATTGTAGGAATGGACTGATAAAGCTGTCATTTGAAAACATGACATTAGAGATGAATATTTTCAACATTTACAAGCAACTTAGAGTTAATGATTTACAAAAAGTAGATTATATTGAAAAATTAGTTTATGAACAACTTCAGTCTACTTTAACTAAAATTGAATTGGATGAATCTAAAGACATTAATCTTTTATCTTATTTATGTTCTTATTTTGTTTATTTATTTTTCTTTCTTTTATTATGCTTACTTAAGTTTATTATGTTAAGATGAAAAAGTTATACTAATGGTGTAAAAATAAATATAGTGTCAACTCAACATGGAGCTTAATATTTGATATTAACATGTTTGTATTTGTTATCTTGTTCACTTTTAATACTTTATTTATTAAATGGTTAATCTAGATTGATATTGTATAACACTTAGTACAACAAATACTTGGCACTTTCATAGCACATACTATATAGTATAATCGACACCTGAGCTATACAAGGAACTTAATTTATTGTTAACATAAGTTATAATCATGAATGCCTAAGAACATTTACAAGTATTAGCATTATTCAAATAAGATAACTAATAAAATCATGTTACAATTTATAATCTAATTGGAACCTTTTTTATGTGTGGTTTCCAATTGAATAATAAGAGTTTATACTATACTTATTTGATATACCATTAGTGGATCTTCTAATCTTGACATTTGTTGTTATCTTTATCTCATCCTTACATTAATCTTTCACCTCAAAGCTGTCTTCTTCTTCTTCTTCTTCTTTATTATTATTGTTATTATTATTATTATTAGTATTAGTATTAGTATTAGTATTAGTATTAGTATTAGTATTAGTATTTGGTATTATTATTGTTATTATTATAAATTTGTCGTTGTTGTATTATTGTTATTTATAATTTATATAATTAACCTCCATGTGGTTCGACCCCGATCTTACTGGGTTATTTATTACTTCGACACTCCTACATTTGGATAAAAAATTAATTTTTTGGTCGTATTAGTATAACCATGTAAAAATTCAAGGGTAGAATCCAGGTTGCCTGCCCATTCATACTTTATTAATGTTTAAACCTTTTTTGATGTTTTTTTTTCTTAACTTGTTTTAATGTTATGATTCTTTCTAGTTTATTTTGATTCATGTGTAGAAATGTTGTTTTATTATTGAATTGTTGTTTAGAGTTTTTTTTATGTTAATAAGTGTCAAGATAATATGTTTATGACTAATTTTGATAAAATAAAAAAGTTTTGGGTTCTGCCAAAAGGTGGTAGTAGGTGTTTAATGTCTTTTCTATTTTTATCAATATATGTTCTTGGTTTCTGAGCATGATTTAGGTTCTAAGTGTTCAAAAACTTATTTTTGAATCAAAATTTGATGTTTTTGTATGTTATCATTGCGGATGCAATTATGAAGTTGGAGTTTAATGCATATTTATAATGGTTTGATATTTTTTGTTAGTTTTTTTTATTCAATAATGGTTGGTATTGCTAATGTAGTTTGTCAAGATCGAAAGAAATGTGTTTAAAGGCCTAAAAGGCTAAATCTGAGTTTTGACATCAGTTCTTTAATTTATGAAAATTGTCTAGATTCTTTAATTTATGTTCTTTAATCTGAGTTTTAGGTTAGTTAATGGCATAAATATATTAGTTTTTCACCTTTAATAAATATTCTAGGTTTAAAATGCATGTATAACATGTATTTTGATCAAATTATGGCTTTTGAGTTTTAATCAAAGAAAATGGATGTTTGATTCTTGATATACACATGATTATGAACAAAATCATGCCCTTGATTATATGAAAACTTATCTTATTTGTGATTTGTGTTCGCTAGGTTTTGATTTGAATATTCATCATGTTCTTGGTGATTGTATTTTTTTTGTTTGAAAATTTTATGTTTATCAGTTTTGATATGTTTTTTGGTTTAATTGTTTGTTTTGCTTTAGTTTTGAGTCAAAATATGGTTTTTTGTTTGATTTATGATTGAACTAGTGTTTTGTAGCTAACCCAATTTGTTTTGTTTTGTTTTAAGTCTAGTACTAAGATTTTGTTTGGTTGGTTACTATTTTATTGAGGAATGTTTTGCCTATATATCTATTTTGACAGTTTTGCTTTGAATAAAAAATGGTTTTTTCAAATAGGCCCCAAATAAATTCTAAAAAATTTCAAGGACCAATTTAAAATTATTTATGGGTCCTTCACATGGTTTTTTAGTAATTTTATTTAATATTAGGACTATAGACTTATAATGTAAGATGCTTACCTGCTATTAAATTATTAAATCATTGGCTTTTCATCTAAATCTCAAAAATTTCTAAATTTTTTTATCATTTTGCAAAAATATAAAAATTAAATGTGTTTTATTTGGTGTGTATGTCTAAATATTTCAAAAAAATACAAAACCATATTTTGGCTTTAAAAATATATATAAAAAATACATGTTATGATTTAACATTTTTTTATATGCACAAAAATTCAAAAAATTACCTTTGCATGCATTTTTTGATTCAATAACTAGTTTATTAAATCCATAAAAATTTGATCAATATTTTAGAAACCCTAAATATTATTTTGAAAATTAATTGTCAATATTCTGATATGAATATTGGATCCACATGTAGTTCGGAACTTATCAATACTTTTAAATCATATATAAAATGAGACAAAAATGTTTATTTTAGATAAAGTGTGCTAATAGTGCTAATACGTTTTATAACTACAACAAATATCTTATCTTATAATTTCATACAATACCAGTTTATCTATGTCTCTTAGTGACATTTAAACAATTAACTAGGTGGCGACTCCTCAATCCGATATCCTACTATGTTATGAATGCATGTGTAATATTAATTTTTGCTTGGAAATATATTAAAATAATATTTTTTATTTTAAAAATTATTTCTGAAATTACTAAATTAAATGATTTAAAAACATAAAAAAAAAATAAAAATTAAAACCTTGTACAAGCCACGTTCCCAAGAAGCACCAATCAAGTTTTTTACCCTGTTCCAAACCAAACTTTGGAGTTTGGATACAATTATGAAATGTCTGACAATTTTTTCCTAATGTATTCTTCGTTTGATCTCACATTTTTTCCACGCCTAGTCTTTAGGCACTTCGGATACGTTGAACCAATAACACGGAAAGGAATCATAACATCTTTTCGAATATTGATGTGGTGCTGTAACCTGTTTCGTTGGAGAATTGTCACCACTTCCCACCATGATAGTCTTTCACGCTATCTTGGTTTTTGGAATTTGGACGTGAATTACAACAGTCTCTTTTTATTTAATCCTTACTTCTCAATTCCGCCATGGAAGGAATCCTTACTTTTTATTTAATCCTTATGGCTAAAATAACTTGCTTATCTGGTTGTCCGTACAATATAAGATGGGCATAGGTTATGTTAGCAACAAAATGCTATCTCAAATCATTCCCTCGGGAACCGCAATGTAATGTGATCTCAAATTTCTATTGCCGAAGACTGTCGCCACCACCACATTTGTGGTTTAGATAATCGTCGTTACGTTGCTTACAATACATCAAAGATTTCGTTATTATTAATAGCCATGGATATGCGGTATTAATTATTAAAAAAAAATCCTGGTTTTCTCATCATTATCAGACTGCTGCCTAATTACTACATACATTAACCAGACACCCATGCCCAGGCTGCGGAGGTTGCTTGCAATGAGAGTACTTCCAATTCCAAGTGTTGAGCGTGGTAACCATTGTTAGGTTGGTTGCCATTTCATGTGCAACAAATGGATGACACCAACCATTGACTATTGATAGCCACCATTGTTGAATGAGTTAGAGTTGGTGGCCACCATTGTTGAATGAGTTAGAGTTGGTAGCCACCATTGTTGACAACAAACCAAGAATAGCTTCAATGAATGCCTATAAATAGAGGCATATGTAAGAGAGCAAAATGAGAGAGATGTAGTAGAGCCAAAGATGTGAGAAATGTAGGAGAGAGTGTGCTGCCAAGGGCAGCAAGCAGTAGCTGCTATTGCAGCACTGTAAAGAGAGAAATAGAGTGAGGTTGAGAGTTGCTATAAAAGGGGATGATTCCTCCTCCTCTATTGTTGTAAATCTTGTTCTCTCCCTACATAGTACAATGGCTTCTCCCGTGGATGTAGGCGGTTTTGCCGAACCACGTTAAATATTGTGTCAGTGTGCTTGGCCTCCTATGAGCAAATATCAGTACATCACCGGTCGGATTCCCCAACAATTGGTATCAGAGCGTTCGGTTTAAAGTGGTGTTTGATTTTGCTCAAAAATGAAAGTTGTCAAAATTGTGTTTTGACCATACCACTGTGTAGAGGAGGAAGAGACGAAGCCAATGGTGAAAACCGCGTCAAAATCGGACGTCGGAAACCGTCGCACGGGCCGGCGGGGTGACTGTCCACGTCATCAGCCACGTCAGCAGTTCTGCACAGTCATCAGACA
>SRLM01001404.1:0-13904 GCA_015708895.1 Populus ilicifolia | reverse complement strand
TATGAGAAAAGCCTATAATTAGACCGCCGCATGACGACGAGCGGAGACACCTCAGGAGAAGGTGTGAGGGCTATGAGATGAGCCCATGATTATATCGTCGTATGCTGACGAGCGGAGACACCTCGGGAGTAAGGTGTGGAGGCTATGAGATGAGCCCATGATTAGACCGTCGTATGATGACGAGCGGAGACACCTCAGAAGTAAGGTGTGGAGGCTATTAGATGAGCCCATGATTAGACCGCCGCATGACGACGAGTAGAGACACCTCAAGAGAAGGTGTGAGGGCTATGGAAGGAGCCCATTTCAGAACGCCCTAGAGCCAATGTGATGGCTAGGTATGAGTGGACAGATGGATAGCCAATGAAATGGCTATGATGAGTATAGAGACAAATGCAGGATTGACTTTCATGGATATTGCCCCCATGCTAAAGATCAATGAGCTAGAAGACATTTGCCTTGGACAATAAGTGGATGACTTGTGGAGCATTAAGACGCGGCTGCTATGAAGGAGCAGAAGGGCATGCGCAGGTTCCGAGAACAAGTTAACTCTTGTCAAGGTGGTGGGCTCGGTAATGACATTGTAATACTCAGAGTATGAAGACAGATATGGATCAACCTTTTATGGGCTGCCCCTATGGTTAAAGGTGGAAAGCTACCTGGACTCTTGAGACTAAGAGTAGGAGACTCATGGAGAAGTAAGGCGTGGTTTCTAGGGTGAAACAGAGGGCAGGCGCAACTCCTGGATGAGTAAACTCTTGGAAGAGTGGTGAGCTTATGATCATATTGAGATACTCAAATAATGATTGTCGCACTTGATATATCCGTTTGAGGGGGTGTTGTAAGCCTTGTTGTGAGGCTTGATGAATCATTCCGGACCAAGCATGCTCGAATGGGAATGTTGTTCCAGAGACAAGCGTTAACATTATTCAGATGTGATGTGGAAGACCATCTGGTTATAGTGATCCTTTTGTGTGAGAAAAGGTGTGCTTAGATTACTCTGATGATTGAAAGGTTTGGTAAGTACCTGTAAACTTGGCCACAAATGCTCTCAAAATGGAAAGCTTGGAAGAGCTGCAAGATGCAAGCTTGTGTTGAAGAAAGAAGACAATTGCCCCACATGAATGGCAAAGGGGGTGATTGTTAGGTTGGTTGCCATTTCATGTGCAACAAATGGATGACACCAACCATTGACTATTGATAGCCACCATTGTTGAATGAGTTAGAGTTGGTGGCCACCATTGTTGAATGAGTTAGAGTTGGTAGCCACCATTGTTGACAACAAACCAAGAATAGCTTCAATGAATGCCTATAAATAGAGGCATATGTAAGAGAGCAAAATGAGAGAGATGTAGTAGAGCCAAAGATGTGAGAAATGTAGGAGAGAGTGTGCTGCCAAGGGCAGCAAGCAGTAGCTGCTATTGCAGCACTGTAAAGAGAGAAATAGAGTGAGGTTGAGAGTTGCTATAAAAGGGGATGATTCCTCCTCCTCTATTGTTGTAAATCTTGTTCTCTCCCTACATAGTACAATGGCTTCTCCCGTGGATGTAGGCGGTTTTGCCGAACCACGTTAAATATTGTGTCAGTGTGCTTGGCCTCCTATGAGCAAATATCAGTACATCACCGGTCGGATTCCCCAACAACCATTTGATTGAATCTAGCTATACGGTAATATTAGACAGTTTTTCTGAGATTTAGAGAGCTTATCAATGCGGAAAGCTTAACGAACTAGGATCAAGGAATCTCTGGCCTTCTCCACTCCCAGTCGGGTATCTCTTTCTCCCAACAGCATAGAGATTGGGAAGCTTGGACCCTCTATTGGAAGACCGACCCTGTCGCCCTTGACTATTCAACTTCTGCTTCTTCTAGGGGTGAGTTTGGGAAGGTGTTGGCTTTTGTGATTAGTTGGTAAAATGCAGGTTATATAAATAATGTGAGTAGCATTAAAAAATAAGACTGTTACATTATTTTTGCTTTTTCAATTATCTCATTAAACTATTTGTTGTTTCATCAAGGACATCATCCATTTGAGAAGGCCTTTGAATGCCTTGGCTTTGAGAACATGGAACAATATCGAATAAAAAATCATTAGAAATAAAATTAGAATTACGATTATATTCTATAAATGTAATATCTTCTTGTAACTTCATCCTAATATAGCTATTAGTGTCATTAATGCCACTATAATCTATATTTGTGATTTGTATAGATATACGAGCATATTTTGATATTCTTCATCTTTGTTTATACATCTTTGTCATTAGTGTGCACGATTCAAAGGCTTTTCCCAACTTGTTGGTTGCACTCGACGTTAAAAATCTTAGTGATATTTCTTACCTTTATATGAACCTAGATATTCGTACTCATTTGATTACTTTTTGTTAACCAAGATGTCTAAATATATGGCAAATGCCTCTTTCTATAGGCCAAAATTAGAAACTATTGTTTTGTTGACTAATTATTAAGTAGGTAGCCAAATCTTGACTTAGTGACAATCTTTATTTTCTTGTCTGAACAAAACATCATTACTAACATCAGAATTTGAACAAACTTAATTCATGAAAATTCCAAGAAATTCTCTCAGCTTTCTAACCAAAAAAAATGTTGAGCTCATTTGAACTTCTAGAACTCAAGATATGGGTTAAACACTAAAAAGTGTGTGGGCTGTAAGACAGATTTCAACTTCTCTTTTAATGCTAAGATTTGGACTTTTAAATAGTAGAATTGAGTTTTGGATAACTATAAATGTTTTAGGCCTATATTTTAGCTTATTATCCATATAGAGTATATTCAAATCTAAGTTCTACAACTCTAGATATGAACTAGTGATGGAACAGTATCCTAGTTTGGACTACACTAACATCTTTTTTCTAATCTTAACCATCTCTTCGTCTTCTCAATTTCAGTAGTTAAACTGATCACTCAGTTATTTCATTTATGTGATAGGCCTGCATTAAAATGAACATTTACTATAAATTAAAGATATCTTATAATATAAGACATGATATTATAAAAACATATTTTAGTTAAGGAGTTATTGATACTTCAAGTGCAAAATACTGATATAAAGCCTTAATAAAAATGCACTTTTAAGTACTAATTATCTATCTGCATAGATTTAATGACAAACATTTTTGTTCATTACAATTGATAACATAAAATTCATCCATCACTTTTTAATACCAATTGACAACATTATTTCTTAATTTGAAAGATATGGAAAAAAAATACCATATTTTAGATTAATAACATCAATTTTATTCAATATATACATAAAAAATGAATTTTATGTTTGTTTTATGGGTTTAAAAATGGTAAGCAAGGAAAAGAAAAATATGCACTAGATTATATACATGGTTATTCATGTGAAATAAAAATTCAATCAACCAGTTTTGACTTATATTTTTTATTGACTTGTAACTTCATTTAATGTTGTATATAACTTAAATGCATGTATGGAAAAAGCCATCATAAAGAGCTAGTTTGATAACAAAGTCTAGTAGAAAGATGCAAAGAAAGTGTAGACAAATCTTCTAAAGTTAAAAGGCATTATTGGGCTTATAATGAAAGACTACTGAATTTAAAAACAAATGAGCCTTTATTTTGCCTTGTAAGTTATGGAAAAAAAATGAAGGATATAAGAGGAACTTATAACTATATTTTTTTTATAAGAGCTTTTAAGACTAAAAGTTTACTTGCTATAGTGTGTTGAAACGTTCATAAAGGTTAATTCTTATATTGAAGTTATAACTTGCATTATATACGAATGTGCAACTAGTATTGTCGGATAAAAATTGACAAGATTGTATATTGTAGGTTTTAGTGAATTGTTATAAAAAAATAACATATAAATTAAAGTCTGCATCAATGTACAATAAATTTTTAAAAAGAATTGACAAAAGATGTCATACTATATGTTAGCCTTAATTACAAATATGCCTGATATATATTTTCATGTATATGCTTTTCACCATCTTTTTTATGCACTATGTCTACTACTTTATTATCACTATTCCTATTTGTTTAAAAGTCATCTCGAATTTTATATTAGTACATTTAATATCTTATGATGCTTTGATGAGGTCATAAATAATGCATTATGAAATTTTGGTTTGTTTTTCAGTTGTATGCACTCTAATTTCTACTTAACCTGTAGGGAAGATAATTACTATTAGGAAACAATTAATTGAATACATTTTTTTCACATGATTCATGTCGTAAAAGACAAGCATTAATCATATTGTTTTGTTTTAAGCTAAAAGAATTGTTATGATGATAACAAAAGATTAAGCTCTATTAGTTATTCATGCTAAAAAGAGAACTAAACCAAGTCAATGTACTTGTTGTAGTTATCTATACTCTGCTTTTCAGTTCCTTATCCCTAGTATCTCATTGTTCTTTTTATCCTATTATATTATGATTCCAAACAATGTAAACATTTGTAACAATTCTAATTATTTTATCAATTGTGATTTCACCTTGATGTTTCATAACTTTTTAAAGGATTGGTATTGATATTTTATCATAAAATAGGAGCCATATTCCTATTGCAATCAACGACATGATGATAATGGAACTAGCTGGGATTTTAATTTTTTCTTCAAGGTGTTTGTCCATTTTCATGGCTTCTAAAACAATAAGTGTTCCTTATTATACCATTGAAGTGAAGCTAATAATACTTGATGCCTTTATTGGACCTATTTTTATCAAGCATTTCACCTTTTCAACGTATTAGATATTGCATAGTCTTCATTGCTTCATACATAAACCATCTAGTTTTAGGTCAAAAAAATTTCAATCATTGTAGCCTTATTCACCTAAAAGAGTAAAATTATCAATTTTCAAATTTATTTAGTACCCTAAGCATACAACATTAATCATTTCACAACTATAAAGATAAGAATATTCGTAAAAATTCTCCATCAACATAACCATAGTCACCACAACAAATTAACCATTATGGCTATAGGCGTAAAATATGTCAAATTACCAATCATTGTAGTGAAGTAAAGTATGATTATGCATAACAAACATAAAATTAGAAAATGTTATTCTTTATTTGAATCAACATTACTCTTCATGCTTTAATACATCAACCTCAAGAGTCGTTATCCTATTAGTTCAAACATGTATATCATTTGACACCACAATAAAACTCCTATAACATTCGGTTGTTAAGGCAAGTTAAAAAAATTAATTAGACAAAAATTGGATGAACCATGAGATAATTCTTTAGGACAACAAAAACTATAAGCATTATTATTTTTTAAACTTCATTGATATATTTTTTAAAGTCATTGATACTTCCTATCAATATCTCCAATTAATGCCTGTATCTCTCTGTTTTTCCTTTTAGACAGGTGCTTAGTAGAAAAAACAATATAAGACATCACTAAAAGTAATTTCAAGTATGGAATGCACCTCCGCCATCACATCACTAATTCTACACCCTATCTTATTTATACTCCTATTTTTAGTTGAAACACAATCAAGTAGTTGATCCTAACATCAAAGCAATTGAGTTTTAAATCCATAAAGTTTTTCTTTCATTCTTTCTTTCTTCTTTGCCTATCGTATTATTCTCTTGCTTTTCTATTTTCACTATTATTTATGGTATTATGTTTTTCATATTAACCCTAGTAAGCAACTTACAGACATCGTCTGCATAGTTAGAAATGATATCCTCTTCTAAATCACCATTTTCTTTTTCTAGCTTTTCTTCTCCATCAACATTAACATCTTGAGTGCCTTGATTCATAGCATCAACATCAAATAAAGTTCTAGAAGATAGAGTCCAGGCATATTGTTCAATCACTATAAAATTGTTGAATTCTATCAAATTTACTGCAAAGTGTTGTTTTGATGTTAGCATGTCTAAACTTTATAGACCCTCTAATTTCCTATATAAAAGAAATTGAAAACATCACATGCATAAACCATATGAAACATGTTAAATAGTTTAAGAACTATAACTTGACAAAGATGAATTTAGAAAAACAAGTTATCAATAACTAACCTAAGTTTTGTTTCTTCCACCACTCATCACTAACACTAATAGTTCTTAGTTTACTATTTCATCCTACTCCTCTTTTAAAAATCAATTTGTTTTCAAAATCCTCTAATTGTTTTTTGCACAATCCCATTTGTTTTCAATTTCAATCTTACTGATAGCATGACTCGTTTTCTCTTTAAAGACAACCATAACAAATTTTCATCCGACCTTATCAAAATAAGTGCTTAGCCTTATTACTCTATCAATAGCAATAATATAAATATCACAAAATATTACATCATCTCTTTAATCCAAGATGCTTTATCTGAGCTTTTAACACTTTTCATTGATTATTTCTTTCTAGTCTTATTCATCAACCACAAAAAGATACATGAGCATTTTAAACTTTATAATAAGTATTAAAGATGAAATATCAATGGAAATTCTTACAAGATATTGAAAAAGTATGATAATTGACACGACTAAAAGATTGATGTCTTCTTCCAAGTGCAAGAGTGTCGATATAATAAATAACCCGACAAGATCAAGGTCGAACCATAGGGAGGTTAATTGTATAAATTATAGATAGTAATAATACAATAACAACAACAATAGTAACAACAACAACAACAACAACAATAATAATAATGGTGGTTGTGGTGGTGGCAGTAGTAGTACTAATAATAATAATAATAATTATAAAAAAGAAGAAGAAGAAGAATAAATTGATGAGAACTTTTAGATGGAAGATTAATGTAAAAATTAAATAATGATAATAACAAATGTCAAGTTAGAGGTTCCACTATTGGAATGTCAAACAAGTATAATATAAACTCTTATTATTCAATTGAAAACCACACACAAAAGAGGTTTCAATCAGATTATAAATTGTTAATATGATCACATTATTTATCTTATTCAATTAATGATAATGCTTGTAAATCTCGTCAGACATTCATAATTATAACTTATGTTAACAACAAATCATGTTTTTTTTATAGCTCAGGTATCGGTTATACCATACAGTATGAGCTATGAGAGTGTCAAATATTTGTTGTACCAAATGTTATACAAAATAAATCTAAATTAGTCATTTAACAAGGAAAGTATTAAAGAGTGAATAAGATAACAAATACAAAACATGTTAGTATCAAATATTAAAGTCCATATTAAGTTTAAACTATACTTATTCTTACACCATTAGTGTAACATTTTCACCTTGACATAATAAACTTAGCTAAACATAATGAAAGAAAGAAAAAATAAATAAAATAAAATATAAATATAAATATAAATAAGATAAAAGTTAACTAAGTAAATGAAAGGCATAAACTTGATATTAATAAAAGCAAAGCATAAACATTACAAAAAACACAAAGAGAGAAAGCAAGAGCATAATCTTAATCTAGAAACCAAGATGCCTAAATGCATGGCAAATGCGTTCTTTTATAGGCCAAAATTAGAAATTATTGATTTGATAACTAATTGATAAGTGGGTGACCAACTCTTGACTTGATGACAATTTTTATCTTCTCTTGTCTGCCCAAAACATTATTGATAACATCAAAATTAGAACTCACTTGACATGAAAGTTATAGTCAATTGTCTCAGCTTTCTTGTGTAAAACATTAAGGTCATTTGGACTTCTAGAACTTCAGATATGGGTCAAACACTAAATAGCGCTCGGGATTAAAGGACAGATTCAGACTTTTTTATTATTGCTAAAATTTAGACTTGAAAATGGCTTTTTAAGTCTTAGGCTTTATATGAATATAGGCACATGTCTTACCTTTCTATCCACATAAAATAAATCTAAATCTAAGATCTACAATTCCAAATATGACACAATTACTAAACAGTGTTCTGGTTTGGACTGCACCAGAATCTCTTTTCTAAGTTTGGCTATCTCTTTGTCCTTTCAATTTTTGTTCTTAAATTTATCAATCAATCCTTTCATTTATATGATAGTCTTGTATTTAGAATAAACATTTACCATAAATCAAAGTTATATTATTAGATATGTTATTATAAAACATGCTTTAGGTAAGGAGTTATTGATACTATAAGTACAAAATAATTATATAAAATCTTGATAAAAAATGCATTTTTAAGTACTAATCACACCCTCTAACTATCTTATTACTAATCCACAGTAATCAAAGTGTTGAAATAGAAATGTTTTTTTGTAAATTCCACAAAGCAAGGTATTCATCATTCAACTTGCATTAATCTATCTAGATAAATAAACTTTCAATAAATTTATATATCCGCTCAATACCTCTTAAACAAGATATTAATAAACCTTTCTTTTATACTCAATAAATTAACACATGCTTATGGGTCTTTACGTGGAAGAAAATAAAATTCTTGTTCTAATGTTTAAGGTTAATTTCTTTAAGGAACTTGCCATTTCTACACATTTCTATTTTATTGAATGTATAGGTTAAGTAGAAATGAAAGGAAGGAAGAGATGATTTTATAGATGTGAAATTAAAAAGGCAATCATACCATCTATATGTAAGCCAGCTTCTCACACTCTCTCTCTTTATTTATTTATTTATTTTTAAAAAATGTGTATATACAGGTAATTGTGATTATGGCTCACATCTTCCATTGGTTTTACATCCAAGAACGGATTAAACGCCCTTTATAGGTCGGGGATAGGCTTCCCATCTAGTTTTAGTCAGATTCTCAAGATTAAGTCGATCATATTTTTTATGAAAATAGGGTCATTATCATGAATTGTACAATGCACATCTCTACTAGGATGTGTCTTAAGAGTTAATAAAAGATTATCTAACGACTTCTTACTCAGACCATCCTTAATGAATTATATATTATCTTCATTGTTTATGGATACTATTCCTAAAAAATAACATTGTGTATTACAAGTCTATCTAGCACATCGATGACAGACTTTTAGTCGTTTTGCATGACGTTTCTTTACAAATGTGTTTTTACCTGTTCTAGGCATGTATGAAATGAAGGAATTAAAGGACTCACTTGATAATCAGACCTTTACTTCAATCAACTAGCGAATATCTTTAGGAATTTAGAGTTGTAATTGACTTTTCTTTGTTTGGTCATGGCATAAGGAAATAGAACCGCTAGTAGGGAATTAGTCTTTTCTTTGCAAATTTTAGATTTAACCCCTTCCTTACCCTCAAAGATTAACTCATCATCTTTCTTATAAGGTTCAAGAGTGAGTTTCTCAATAACATTATCATTGCAAAGAGTAGTGACTGATTTGACTTGATCCATGTGTTGGCTTCCGGAACATAAGCATTACAAAAATGGAAAAAGAGAAAGCCAAAGCATAATCTTAATCCAGAGACCAAGATGCATAAATGCATGGCAAATGCCACCTTTTATAGTCCAAAATTAGGAACTATTAATTTGATGACTAATTGATGAATGGATGGCCAACTCTTGACTTGGTGACAATCTTTATATTCTTTTGTCTGCCCACAACATCATTGATAATATTAGAATTGGAACCACTTGAAAATATGAAAGTTGTAGAAAATTATCTTAGTTTTCTAAGAAAAACAATGAATTCCATTTGGACTTTTAAAACTCCATATATGAGTCAAACATTAAACAGTGCACGGGCTATAAGATAGATTCAAACTTCTTTGTTGTTGGTACAATTGAACTTGAAAATAGCCTTTTTAAATCTTAGACTCCATATGAAAGCTGTAGACCTATGTCTTACATTTCTATCCATATAAAATAGACATAAATCTTAGATCTACAACTCTAGATATGATGTAATTACTGAACAGTATTTTGGTTTGGACTGCACCAACATCTCTTTTTAAGTTTGGCCATCTCTTTGTCCTTTCATTTAAGTTCTTAAATTCATCAATCAATCCTTTTATTTATATGATAAGCATGCATTTAAGATGAACATTTACTACAAATTAAAGGTACATTATGTTATTAGATATATTATTATAAAACATGCTTTAGTTAAGGAGTTATTGATACTTTAAGTGCAAAATGATGATATAAAACCTTGATAAAAATACACTTTTAAGTAATAATCAATCTCCTTTTACAGGCTAAAATTTGAAATTATTAATTTGTTGACTAATTGTTCAGTGGGTGACTACATCTTGACTTGGTGGCAATCTTTATCTTTTTATCTAAATAAAATATCATTACTAACATCAGAATTTAAACAAACTGCCTTCATAAAAATTCTAGAAAATTATCTTAGCTTTTCAATAAAAAAAGTTTTTAGTCATTTGGACTTTTAGAGCTCAAGATATGGCTGAACACTAAACAGTGTCTAGGTTACAGTACAGATTTTGACTTCTCCATTGTTGCAACAATTTAAACTTAAAAATTACCTTTTTTAATCTTAGATTCTCAGAAGTTTTAGACTTATATCCTAGCTTTCCATCCATACAGAGTAGGCTAAAATGCAAGTTCTACAGCTCCAGATATGACCCAATAATTTAATAGTGTTTCAGTTTGAACTGAACCAGCATCTCTTTTCTAAACTTAGCCCTTTATTTGTCTTTTCACTTTTAATAGTTAATTATATTAATCAACCATTTGAATTGTGAGATATGCTTGCATTTCAAATAAGTATTTTCCATAAAATAAAGAATTTGATATTATCAAACTTATTATAAAACATGCTTAAGTTAGGGAATTTAATGATACTTTAAATGCAATATAATGATATAAAACCTTCATAAAAGTAAACTTTTAAGTACTAATCGCACCTCTTATCATAACCAAACCAATTCTGGGTTATTCCTTGAAATTTCAATTCTTTCCAAAATAAAATAATAAAATAATGGCTAGCAATGTGGAGAAAGCAAGCTGGAAAATCAAGTTGTAATTTTTGAAGAAAATTCAAGGCCTAATTCTACCCCATTATGCCCAAGAACAGATAAAAAATACAAATTCATGGTCAAATTTGACACGACAAAGAGATTGATGTCTTCTCCCAAGTGTAGGAGTGTCGAAGTAATAAATAACCCGGCAAGACCGGGGTCGAACCACAGGGAGGTTATTGTACAAATTATAAATAACAACAACAACAACAACAACAACAACAACAACAACAACAATAATAATAATAATAATAATAATAAAGAAAGAGAAGAAGATGATGATGATGATGAGAACTTGGAGATAGAATATTAAAGTGAAGATTAAACAATGATAATAACTAATGTCAAGGTTAGAGGTTCCACTAATGGTATTTCAAACAATTATAGTATAAACTCTTATTGTTCAATTGGAAACCACACATAAAGGAGGTTTCAATCAAATTATAGATTGTTAACATGATTACATTAGTCATCTTATTCAATTAATGCTAATACTTGTAAATTTCGTCAAACATTCATGATTATAACTTATGTTAACAACAAATCAAGTTCCTTTCATAGCTCAGGTGTCGGTTATACCATACAGTATGGGCTATGAAAGTGCCAAGCATTTGTTGTACCAATTGTTATACAACATAAATCAAGATTAATCATTTAACAAGCAAAGTATTAAAGGGTGAACAAGATAACAAATATAAAACATGTTAGTATTAAACATTAAAGTCCATATTAAGTTTATACCATACTTATTCTTACACCATTAGTGTAACCTTTTCACCTTGACATAATTAACTTAGCTAGACATAATGAAAGAAAGAAAAATAGATAAATAAAATAAGAACATAAATAAGATAACAGCTAACAAAGCAAAGGAAAGGAAAGGCATAAACTTGATATTAATGAAAACAAAGCATAAACACTATAAAAAAATACAAAGAGAGAAAACAAGAACATGATCTTGATATGAACACCAAGATGCCTAAATGCATGGCAAATGCCTCCTTTTATAGGCCAAAATTGGGAACTACTGATTTGATGACTAATTGATGAGTAGATGGCCAACCCTTGACTTGGTGACAATCCTTATCTTCTCTTGTCTGCCCAAAACGTCATTGATGACGTCAAAATTAGAGCCACTTGAAAACATGAAAGTTCTAGGCAATTGTCTCAGCTTTCTTGTGTAAAAACTTCAGCTCATTTCGACTTCTAGAACTCCAGATATGGCTAAAATACTGAACAGTGCTCGGGCTGGAGGACAGATTCGGGCTTCTTTGTTATTGCAATAATTTGGACTTGAAAATGGCCTTTTTAGATCTTGGGCTTCATATGAAAGTTGTAGGCATATGTCTTACCTTTCCATCCATATAAAGTAGACCTAAATCTGAGATCTATAGCTCCAGATATGACCCAATTACCGAACAGTGTTCCGGTTTGGATTGCACCAACATCTCTTTTCTAAGTTTGATCATCTCTTTGCCTTTGCAATTGAAATTCTTAAAGTCATCAATCAATCCTTTCATTTATGTGATAGGCCTGCATTTAAAATGGACATTTACCACAAATTAAAGGTATCTTATATTATTAGATAAATTATTATAAAACGTATTTTAGTTAAGGAGTTATTGGTACTTTAAGTGCAAAATGATGATATAAAACCATGATAAAAATGCACTTTTGAGTACTAATCACACCCCCCAACTAGCTTATTACTAGTCCCTAGTAATCAAAGCGTTAAAATAGAAAGACAATTTGCAAATTCCACAAAGCAAGGTATTCATCATTTAACTTCCATTACTCTATCCAGATAAACAAACTCTTGTTAGATTTATATACCTGCTCAATACCTCTTAACAAGATATTCATAAACCTTTCTTTTGTGCTCAATGTATCAACACATAATTATGGGGCTTTTCTTGGAAGAAAATAAAATTTGTGTTCTAATGTTTAAGGTTAACTTCCTTGGACTGGGATTATTATTTTTGTCTTTTTTTTTAATAAATATATACATATAATTTAAAACGTCATGCATCTTTAACCCATGTAACGAGCTTTCAGCTAATGACTCCCAGACCAGTTGGTCTTAGGGCATTAGGTGTTAAGACACCCCTACGAGCTTAGTAACTCGGGTCGTAGATACTGATATGTAGATAGTGCAATGTTTGATTCCCTTAAGCTTTTCTCCTCAACCCATGTAACAAGCGTTGGGCCAATAGCTCCCAAGTCAATTGACTTTAGGATATTAGGTGTTAAAACACCCCTTCGGGCTTAATTGCTTAGGTTGAGGAGGCTACGAAACCAAACTTATCTATATTTTTTTTCTTTTTCTTTTTTTTATTTTTTTTGTTGTTTTTTTTTTAATTATATACTATCCCTTTCCCTTAGTTGTTACCTTTAACAAAAGAACATGAATAATGTAATAATCCAATATGCAACCCTCAATCATATGTTGAAGTGTGTGTGTGTAAATTAAGGTTTAAGAATACATGTTAAATAAGTATATGAGCAAACTTAAGTGATAACAATGCAAGAGTTTGTAAATCTGAATATTTCAAGAAGTATTATGATAGACCTTGTTACGAATGGTCACTAAGATGCATCTCAAGAATCATAAAAGATTCTCCTTACTCTGCCATCATAGTAACAATCATTTTGCACATGCTTTATGAAATAGAAAACACAATTTTTTTTTTAAGTACTACCCTCCCCCCCCAACTAAAACAAGACATTGTCCTCAATGTTTAAAGGTAAAAAGATAGAGTATAGAAGATATCACCTGAAATAATGAACACTGACAAACCTGAAACACACTGAAACAAGTATAAGTAATAACAAAACACAATAATAAAACCAAAAGACACAAAGATTCACAAATGAAGGCTCAAATCCAATCTAAGCTTTTTACGGCTTTCCTTGGTTGACCAATTTATGCGACTCATGGAAGGATCAATTACAGGAACGAAAGATTGTAGTTGGTCAATCAATTGTTCAGCAGTAACAACAGAGATTATGATTTGTCATGCAGAGATGTTAGAAATTCCTGTTCCACAGCATGATCAAGAAAAGAC
>SRLM01001400.1:212451-228111 GCA_015708895.1 Populus ilicifolia | reverse complement strand
AAATCCTCATCCCATGGCTGTTCAACATATCTTGTAGCTCTAGTCTTAATATATGCCCAGACTTGACTTCATTGTGTTGTTCATTGTTAGAGCTAACCATTGAAACAGAATCCACAGCAGAACATAAGGACATTATGGCAGCATACGAATACTAGAGATTCCAAATTCTAAGAACAGAAACTGAGTCTAAGAAGAAACTAAGCTCAGAAACAACAACAACATAATCTCAGAAAGAACAAGATTCAGATTTGTTCATAAAGGAAGAAGAATTACAGAATTACGAGGCCAGTATCTTCGAGATTATTGCTTGGAATGATGATCCGTGCGGTCAAGCTGTAGATTATGTTTTGACGAACAACATACTAGAAAATGGTGATGATCCAACGGTGAACGAAGAAGATCAAGCTTAAACAAAAACCCAATTCACTCTGTTGCAACTAAAAAGGCAGAACAGTAGAAATATTACGAGATCAATATCTCCCACCTCGTTGATTAGAATGAAGATCCATTCGGTCAATCTTTATTTATTATTTACATGTTTCATCGTCTAGACCAAGAGCATTGCGACGTGGCCACTTCCTTTGCACTTGTTTTTTTTTAATAAATAAATAAATATAATTGCAACTTTTTAAAGCAAGGAAACCATGGTTTGAAAATATATATATATATATATATATGTATATTCTTTGGCATGCTTGACTGCCTGCCAATCCTATTTTTAAAACTACGCTATGCTTCTTCTTTCTTTCTTTCTTTTTTTTAAAAAAAGGAGCTCAAAGGGAACTCTCTCTCCCTCTTTGTTTCTTATAATGACTTGTAATCTGATTAGCTTAGGCAGGATTCCAAGTTCTTCAAGTGCTTTAATTAGCATAGGATAATAAGCAAATCTCCACTTTAGATACCCTTTTTTATTTTATTTATTTAATCAAGTGCTTGCCAACAAAACCACCAGTCAAACTTCAATTGATGGTTCCCACGTTGGGATTTTTTATTTTTTTTTATCTGATCTTCAAAATAATGTTAAATGTCAAGAAGTAAAAAGGTATTTTTAAGTTGATGGGCTGAAATATTTGTAAAATATTATGTTAGTGATATTTTAAAATTTTAATTTTTTTCTTAAAGTAGTGAGATATTGATATATTGTATTTATTGATTTAGACCAATCATTATTAATCTATAAAATTTTATGATTCGAGGTCTAAAACCATCTGTAACTTATACAACACAAATCAAAATAAATTTTGGAACTCCAATTATAATCAACCAGCTAATAAAAGTAAAAAATAATAATTAATTAATTAAAAATATTAAAAAATTGATATGTAAACAATTAATTTAACTTAATTCAATAACACCTTTTGTTTAGAAGAAAAACTAGATTTAACAAACAATGAAAAATATAAAGATCCAAGAAAACCTACATTATTTTTAAAATTCATGAAATTTCTGTAAAAAGAAAATATAAAAAATTAATTGAACCTAATTTCTAATTAAATTAAAATATTAAAAGATAAAACTAAAAAAATATGAGGAAAAAGAGAGAGGAAAAAAGACAACAAAAAAATGAGTGAATCACTTAATCTTGAGTTAATCTCTTAAATTTATAACTCATAATATCTTATAGTTGAACTCAAACAATAAACTTAATTTTTAATTAATTTAATATTGAATGATGAAATTAAAAAAATAACAAATAAAATTTTTTTCCAAATCAAAAATAAAAATAAAATCCGATATGAAAAATATTAAATTTGTTTAATCAAAATTAAAAGAATAATAATTAAAGTTAAATTAAAATATTTAAATTATGCAGGATAAAAACATAACACATGTTTAATTTTGAAAAATAAAAATTATTTTAAATAAAATTAAAAGAATAAAGACCAGATATAATAGAAAAAAATGAAAGGAGGATGGAATTGAAAAATTTCCAATTCTATAAATTCATTAAACTAAAAAAATTATCGGTGCACCGTTTCAATCAAACAATGCAATCAGTCTTGAATCCCAATACTTTTGTCACACCTGTAGATTTATTAATAACATTCTTTTCGCAATTCCACTTCTGTAATTTTAATTTAATAAAATTCATTCTAATTCATTGGGTCCTCCCCATCTTTTTCTTTCAGTTCCAAGCGTGAAGGATAGGTAATTTCAAATTGCTAAAGCCATGTCAAATAACTCAATCAATTAAATCCACTAGCATTATAAATTAGCTATGTGCCTCGGCTAGAACTAGTTTACAAGTTGGTACTATATGAGTAGTCATATTAAAAATAATTTATTTTTTAAAAAAAAAAACTAAGTCATGAAAAATTATTTTGTATTTTTATTAAATTTAATCTGATAGGTCAATCTTAAAATTTCTTGATTCAGCTTTTTATTTGCATTTGAAATTAAATTGTATTGGATTTTTTTGATATAACTCAATCAACTTACTTAGTTTAAAGATATCATAACTGATCAATTAAAAAAATATAAAGATAAAATTAATAAATAATAATAGAATTGACATAAAATAGACTTCGGTTTAAAATTAAACTATGTTGGAGTTGCACTAATATGATTTAGTTGACTTGAACAGTCCAAAAATAACCTCCTTGATCAGTGAGATATTTTTTGTTCACGTGGAAGGATTGTTGAAGATTTGCATGATTAACATGAATTAAATAAAAATATATGGATGAATAAAAAATTAATTTATAAAAATCTTTAGTTTTTTATATTTAATTCTTGATTAAAAATTAATAATAGCCTTCAACCTTTTAACTTATGAAATTCACTATAAAGAAGGGGTTTGAAAAAAGACTTTATCACTTGAATTTTTTAGGTTTTTTCTCACAATTTCTCACCTTATCTTTAGCCTTTTTATTATTTTTATATTTTGGTATTTTTTTTCTTTTAAATCTAGAGTTTAGACTCATACTTTTTGAAAAGATTCAAGTTTTTTTTTTTATTTTGATCAAAGATCTTATTTATAAATATATCTAAACTAAGGTGTTGTTGGTGGAATATTAAGAGAAATATTGCAAACATTCTATTTAAACAAGTGAGGAAAAATAAATTTTTAAAGATAGATAAATAATTTATCCCCAACAACAATAAAAATTTCATTTATTTAAAATGTTTTAACAAGTAAATATCATTTTTTATTTTATTTTTTAAGCATAGTTGTTTTTATTATCATCATATATGATGAGACTTTGATATTATACATATATATTGTAAGTTTGAATATGTGTTTGGTATGCAAATTAGTATTTTTTTTTACTATATTTTTATTAAAAGCAAGTTTTTTTTGAATTTTATTTTGTATATTGATGAATTTAAAACTATATATATATATATATTAGATTTTACATAATTGTTTATATTTTATTATTGATAAACAAAAAAAATCTCAACTGCCACATTAATGACTCCGGTAAAATTAGTGGAAATAAACTTAATTTTCTGGAATTAATTTCTAGATTTTCATTAAAAATAAATAAATATCACCAAATTTGCGAGAATTAATCTTTGACGGAAAATATGCTATCGTGTTGGCTCATCTGATTTGTTTTTTTTTTCTTTTTTCTTTTTCCTATGTTCTTTCTTGAGATAGTTTTATGGTTTTAGTTGCAGAAAAAAAAGGAGAAACCAAAGAGAAGAGAAGTTCTTTTTGTTTTTGTTTTTATTTTTATTATTATCATTATTATTATCTCATAAATTTTAAAATTAACAATCATATTAATAATTATAAAACTTAAAGTTAAGATTATAAGAAGAACAAATCTTTTAATCCAAGTTTTTACCAGAGACACCTAATAAATGGTTGAAGAGAGAAGGGAAGTTCTTGTTTTGTGCTGTTTTGAGCGCGGTTAGAGAAAGCAAGACTTGAACGTAAGATTACTTCTTGTTGAATGTTGAATGGGCTATGTATGTATTTACCTAATCATCCCTGTAAATTCCATAATATTTCACTTTAAAAATTTTCATTAGTCTCGTCCAGCTTCAATTCATGTTCCTCTTCGCAGATACGTTCTTACCCAACGCCTTCTTTCAGTCCGAGCTTTCCGGGTTGATGTGAAATTATGATTGTAATTTGAAATATTTTTTTATTTTAAAAAATTTATATTTAAGATTAATATAAAAAAATATGAAAAGATAAAAAATATTATTTTTTAGTAAAAAAATTAAATTTTTTAGAAAGATGAGATGGATCATGTTTCCAAACAAGGAATATATGTTTTTTGAAGTATTTGATACTATAGTATAAAATATTTTTTAAAAAATATTTATTATTTTAAAAAATATTAATTAATTATTTTAGATTTTTTTAAGTTTTAATATTAGCACATTAAAATCATAAAAACTTTAATTTAGTATTTTTTCAAGATAAACATACTTTGAAAAAAACAACATAAAAAAAATGTTATTGCACTCCCATATATTAGATTAGTAGTTAATAACTATATTTTACAACCCAATATTCTTATTATAATATTTAAGTTGGATTTAATATCGTTACACTACTAACATCAGTTCACAATATTTAAAATTAGATTTTAGTTTAAAATCTGAATATCATAAAATTTGGATATCAAAATTCAAAAAAATAACACGAACCATGTGATAAAGTTGAGGTTTTATTAAATTTTAAAATTGAGTTTTCAAATAGCATTGTTTTTGTTGAAAGAAAGTCAAGTTTTTTCGTTGAAAATGTTTCCTTATCACTGTTAGTTAGGTAATTATCATAATTTAAAGAGTTTTAATTTATGGAGGTTTAACCATGGTTGGTTGAGATTAAGAGTATTGATTGGTTTTTGGCTAGAAAAACATAAGGGAAAGAAAAGGTCTTAAAGATTAGTCAATATTCAATTTCCAACTAAACTTACATAATAATTTGAATAATTCATGTCATTCTTTGAAAAAATAAATAATGATGAATATAATTTTAAAACCCAATCTAGTAGGTTAATATAAGACTCGACTAATAAGGAGCTAGAACCGAGTTAGGTTTATAAAAAAATAGATGCAGCTAAGAATCTAACTGATCTAATGGATTGACATGGTTAAACCTACAAGATCCGGTTCAACTCATTAACTATTTTTTATTTTATTTTTATCAAAACAATGTTGTTTTGATTTATAAAAAATAGAGTTGATCCAATGATCCGATCGAAACCCATAACTCAAGCTTGAAGCCAGGTTGAACACAAAGACAGATTTAAAAACACTTGTAATGGATACATATGAGTTGGATTATATATATATTAATCGAGTTTTGAGTATTCAATAAATATCTATTTTATGTTATTATTTATTAATTAATAAAAAATAAAATAATAAATATATTTAAAGTTTATTTATGTATATTAAATAATAACATGATAAATATATGTTTTATGTTACTATTAAACATGCATTTATCATATTGTATTAAATTTTTTTCTAAATGTTCTATAAATATATTTACACAATATAAATATATATTTTATATTAAGTTTGGCCGAGTTTCAAGTTGTATTTGATAATAATTATATTTTATTTACTATCCATCAAATTCAAAAATTATTCCTTTATTTAGATATTATTATTATTATCATGTTGAAATTAAATTGTCATCCTCGTGACTATATTTGAACGTGCATCATTTTTTGTGGCCGGATTTGAGTCTCTAGCACCAAAGACAGAAAACGGTCATAACCTGCATAAAGTAGCCCTAGTTTGCCTCTTTGTTAAGGCTCGCATAATATCCACAGCCCATTTCTAGGCCTAGAGATGTCTCTGTGGTTGTGAAACACGTGTAAAATGGCATATCTTACATTTCATGATTTCATCTTTTCATTACACACACGTGTGTGTGTGTAATTTTAACTAAGCTCGGAGTTTAATTACCTCCTATTCTATCCTCAGTCAATCAATTTAGTTAATGTGTTATTAGTTATTCAATTGAAATCCATGTTATGATTGCAATTAAATTAGAAAAATAGAACCATTAGTAAGATTTGAACGCCGGAACCATCTTCTTGAGATTTTCCTTAAAAATATAAAATAAAAATAAAACATGTCAATTGATTTGATATATATAATATTAATTAGATTCTTACTAGATTCGTGGACCGATCCAACATCATGGAGCCAAATTCTTATTATCTTATTGTATAAAACATAATATTAGGTGTCATAAACATATTTAAAAGAAAAAAAAAATTTATGACTTGGATCATAGATCTGGCTGAGTCAAATAAGTTAATTTATAACATCCTCATAACCAGAATAAAGCAACAATCTTGCGTTAATTGATAAATAGAGTGATTAATTATATATAAACATATACATGGTGTTCATATTGAAATTTATCGAATTTTTTTCTCTAAATTTTTTGGCAAAGTCTTCCCTCATATCGAGAGGTCTCAAGTTATCAACATACAATCTATTTACACTTCTAACATATGCATCTCCCAACTCAATTCAACCCATTATCTTGGATCTCAATCCCACAATAGCATCATTCATGTCAACCATAATGTTTATAATATATATTGTATAACAATTATCATCATGGATGGATAAAGATATAAACATACATACATGGAACATGGTTATACAAACTACAAAATTAAATTCATCTATTCAAGTTTAAACATTAATTATACAAATTGAGTAATATAAACATTGTAATATTACCAAATATAAAGGAATACTTCCTAGAACCTAAATTACAAAAAGTAAACCTAAGTTAGAATCTACTCCTGCCTTGCATGAGATGACCTTGAAAACAAAATACATATTATTGAAAAATAAATATCATAATAATATAACAATACAAATATCCAGCAATTTAAAAAGACAAACATGCATTCATATTTTATTCATTTCTCCCTTCTAGTTTCATTGGAAACTCTTTCTTTTTCAACTACTAAAAACCATTTTTTATTCCATTATCAACCTTTATTCAAGACGTCATAAGACCATTTATGATTATTTCCACTTAACACATTACTAATACTAATTTCATAAATATCATCATCACCCCGTAGGAGTTGACGCAAGGTGATCCCCTTGCCGAGGACCTTAATATACACTAAATGTATGATACTTTATGCCCCAAATCATACTTCTCATATTTTTTTTGTCAACGATAATTTCATCACTTAACAATTCACACAACAGCCTTTCACCTTGAATAAACATACATTCAGAATGCTATAAAAAATATCAACATCATTACACAAACTTTTCTCCTTCTTCTAATATCCAACATTCGGTAATTCACATATCACGTCAATAATATATTAAATCATAGAATTTAACTAAAAAATATAGGTGTGAATCACCTTCTTACAGTAGAAGCTCTACTTATGCTTCCCTGTTGTTACCGCTGCATAACGCCTATGTCCCTTTTAGTAATCATAGGAATAATCTCTTAATTAATCCTTATTCAAGGATACATTTCATATTAACCATATTAACAACTAATACATGTATTTCTTTCAATTATTCCTTTCTTTATATTTTATGTTCTCTCATTTCATCTATTTATATCATCATTCTTTGTCCAATCAAGGTTACCATTCTTTTCTTTATATTTAAATTGTTACTATTTAAACCTCGAATTGTTACTGTTTGACACTCTCAAATTTTTTTTTAATTATATCTAAAGTTATAGATCAATTTCAAGTGAGATTGTTCTCATTGGAAAGCTAAGACTTTACAAGTTCTCTAAAGGAAGAAGAACTCAGTTCTGCTTCTAAGACAGTCAAAATTACTCATTAACAAATATTTAAACTGTTATTGTCCAAATATTAAATTGTTATTGTTCGACATCTTCTCATATTTTTAAGTATATCTAGGTTTATAGAACTCCATTTCAAGTGAGATTAATCTCGTTGGAAAGCTAAAATATGAGAATACAAGTTCTCTGAAGGAAGGAGAACCTAGTTTTGTCTCGAAGAGAGTCAAAATTGACCATTTACAAATATTTTAATTGTTACTGTCCAACCGTTACTGTCTAGATATTGAATTGTTACTGTCTTAAACCGTTACTCTCTAGACATTGAACCATTACTGTCCAATCGTTACTATCTAGATATTGAATTGTTACTATCTAACATCTCCTCAGATTTTTAATTATATCTACAGTTATAACATTTCGTTTCAAGTGAGGTTGGTTGCATTGGAAAGATAAGACATGGGGCTACAAGTTCTTTAAAGAAAGGGAACCAAGTTTTATCCCTAAGACAGTCATAGTTGCTCATCAACAAATCAGACTTACTGCCTTATAAGGTTTGTCATGACCTAGTCTTGGTTGATAACCCATAATTGGAGTTCTACAATTTTAAATTAAGCAAGACTAATTTTTTTAGTTAGTTAACATATAAAACTATAATTTCTATAAGGAAACCTAGTTCTAATTCCCTCATCCTCTTATCAGAAACTTATCAAAAGTCAGGAGATGAGTCTGTGCAAATTCATCACCCCTCTTCCCTTTATACATAACTTTCACAAACTATATTTTTTTGGTAAATTATCATGGTTTCATATCCCTAATCACATATCACATATGAATTAACTTATTTTTAACAACAAATATTTTTTTCTCTAATTCAAGTCTAAGAACCCTAATCTATAATTAACATCAAGGCATCAATTTAAATTTGAAATGACTTATAAGATCATATTTAGAACATCTTACACAGCACGAATTAAGGTTTTGATTTTTAACCAGTTAAAGATTTTCAACTCTCTCTTTTTCTATCTAATGATAGCCAGCCCTCCATCTTCTCTTTTTATTCAATTTTCTTGTTAATCCCTTGCCCACAAGTGTTTATTTCATCTATAAACCCTTAATCTTCGATGAGTTTTTAAAATTTTGGTATTTCTCTTTTGATTTTAGAAGAATAGATATAAAAACTCTCTCTTTTCTTTTCTTACGATTGATGCAAATTTTGGTCAGAAGATGAGTATTTATGCTCTATTATTTTTCTTATTTGCATTTAGTTCTCTATATCTTTTTTCTTCCTTATAATTAAGTTATACTTCTTTTCATTTCTTATAATTTCACCTTATAACTTTTAATTTAGTTTATTTTCTTTAATTTAATCCAACCCTCAATATTTTCGGGTTGATTTATAATGTCTTGAAATATTTCATCTAGAAACTTATATTAAAAAATCTATAAATTCCTGTTTTTATTTAACTATATGCATTGATTTCTTCACTTTTATTTCTTATATAGTTAGTTTGCAATTTAAGCAACCTTTATTTTTTCTCGAGGTTTACATAATTTTATTTTAATTAGATGATAAAAAAATAAGGAATGACAAAAAATGAATCAAACTAAAAAAAGCGATCACAGTAACATAGAAAAAAGATCTTTTTTCAAAAGGAGAAAATAAGGTAACTCAATTTCTAACTTATTAAGATTGCGTTTATTTTTTACTAACTTTCATGTCAATGGTTAAACAAACATAGCAGCATATTTGGTGTAGCATAAAACTCAGTTTTATGTTGTGGGACCTACTAAAAAATAAAGTTTAAAACGCAGGTTTTATGAGGTAGTTTTTATATGTTTGTTTAACTGAGTTCATAAATATTCTTTACTGATCTTTTTTTTACTATTTGTAAAAAAGCTAAAACATTTTATCTAAATATTATACATGTTTTTTGCTACATATAAACTTCAACCATAATTTTTACTAAATACATATCTAAATCTAACCAATTACTTCTACAAATACTTTTTCTAAACTTATTTTTTTCAAATCACAGCCACAAAAACTATCTAAAAAACAAACACACTTATAAGGATAAAATCGGGTAAAAAAGGATAAACAAAAGGCCTGAGTAAACTTAACTGAGTATGACAAACTTGTAACCCAGGTTCTATGGGCGTCAATAGAAAGAAAATAAAAAAATAATCACAAAGCCTAATTCTCAACAAATTAATTGTAGAAGGATGAAGAAAAAATCAACAAAAAAAAGACCTAAAAATCAATCAAATCCAAGTAATACGATTGAACCCCATGACCTAGATAATGCTAATGGGATAACCTTATAAAAGTTAAACGTGAAAAATAATGAAGATTAATTTAAAAAAGAACCAAATTTTGAAGGATATAACTAAAAAAGATTATTTTTTTTATTAAACAACCCTATAAAAAGTGTCAAGCCAATCTGAGCTAACTCGTCAAACATGTGGTACATGTTATGAGATCAAGATAGCTTGAAAGAAAAGAAAATGAAGAAAATTAACATACGAGAAAACAACAAAACTCATTTATTAACTAATCAAATATTAAATGATAAAATTAAAACAAAAAACAGTGATACAAAAGGATCCAAAATAAAAAAATAAAAAATAAAAAAATAAGAATAAAAAAATGAGATAAAAAAGTAAATTAGAGGACAACTAATAATTTTTTATTGAAGTGTGAAATTGAAAAAAATCAATTTAACAAAAGGATAAAAAAAATTAAAAGAATGATAACCAAATTAGAAAAAAATAACATATCACAAATTAAGAAAGAATGATGAAATTGAAAAAAAATCAAAATTTTATAAAAAAATAAAAATCAAAAGAATAAGAATCGAAATTAAAATATTAATAAATAATTAGATATCATGAAACTTTGAATTTCTCAAAAAAACAAGAGAAAAGAGAGGAAAATAAACATCATCGATTACAAACCATTCTGCCACTAATACCATGTGTAGAAAGATGTTGTAATGATTTCAACAACATGATAAAAAAAATATTTTTGGTCGCTAGCATCACCCACTCTTTAATGTATGTTTTCCACATGCTTGTTAGTTTTGGTTTTTTTAATTATAGTTTATATTTATTAAAATACTAAATTTTCTATTAACTAATTTGATTATAACTAAAAAAACCATAAAAAAATACAAAAAAAATAAATCATTGACACTAGTTAAACAAAAATATGATTTCAAGGGTAATTTAGTTATTTTACCATGCTTTAAAATATAAAAAGACTTAGTTGTCCCTAATCAATATAATAATGACTAATAGACCTTACAAAATAATCGTATTAGCCCCCAATAGTCAATCCATCAATATTTGTAGGGAAGGGTAAAATGACCCTTATAATATGACAATGAAAAGTGAACCTTTTCATAGTGAACAATATTTTTTATTCCTGATTAGCTTTTGCTAATGCATGGATATATAGATATTTTTGAATAAAATAAATAAAAGTTTATTGATAATTAGAAGATTTTTTTTAACATGTGTATATGAAATAATTTTTAATTGATTTATTATTTTTTTAAATGGTTTTTACCTAGATTTGGTCTTTGTACTCTTCTATTTTTTTTTATTAGAGCCTCACCCTCTTTCTTTTTTTATGTTGATTATGTCCATCTATTTTTTATTTTATTTAATAAATTTCATTTCTTCATAACATCATTATTTAATATATATAAATGATATCTTTTTGTTAAAGTTTCTAGAAGAATGCTTGACACATATTCCTTTATAGGATGTGTCTTTGTTTTCTAAAATTTTTTGAGGTGAAAATCAAATGATTAATTTTTTATTAATTATAAAAATAACTAAATGAACATAATTGATTAAAATAAATTATTTTTCATGTTTTTATTTTTAATTTTTTAATATTACATAATTTGATAAATGAAAAACTTATTATACTAAAAGGGTGTCATGTATGTTTAGTGAAGAGTCAAAGTCACAAAAACACCACATATGATGAGCTGGAAACAAGGTTAGAATGAGTTAATAAAAAGGCTTGAAGATAGTAAAAATAGGTTGGAATACAGGTGGTTTGTCAATAATTACTTAGCCATAATAAAGGTTAAGACTAGGAAGATTTATTCCCTCATTTTCAACTATAAACAGTGGTTATTAATAATAGCAAGACAAAGTTTAACATAAGCAATAAAGACCATATATAATGAGTTGGAAGCAAGGCTATAATAAGCTAAAAAAAGGCTTGTAGGTAGTAAAAATAGGTTGGAATAGAGGTAGTTTGTTAATTATTTATCAACCATAGTTAATGTTGAAAATAAAAAGGTTTATTCCCCCATTCTCAATTATAAACAATAGCTATTAGTAATAGCAAAAAATAACTTGCAATATTCAACAAGACAAAGAGATAGAGAGAAATATGAGGCAATTAGAGAGAGGGTGAACATTCATTATTGTAGACTATAATTTTCTTTATAAATAATGAAATTGGTTGCTTTATAGACATAGATAATCAAACCATGTTAAAATTATATCTCTTGATTTTTAATATCAATTTTAGGCTAGAACAACTAGTATTAGAGCTTTGGAAAAAAAAGTGTTTTGATTTTTTTTTTAAATAAAAGTGATCTAAAATATGTTTTGAACACACCACTAGAAAAGGATACCAAGGCGAGGTGAATATAAGGGTGAAAATGACATGTAAAATAGAGATATAAAGAGGCTATAGGCTCTTGACACACCACAAGAAGCTTTCCACGTGCCTTTTATGTGCAATTACCTCTTCACACAGAGGACAAATTGCCTCACATGTAGATCATCTTTTTCACCCAAAAACCCATATTCATGTCTAGTGAAATCATTCTAGTTAAGACTTAACCCATCCATATTAACTACTACGTCAATGTCATGTTGCCACTATATGGTTTCCACACCATCTTTATAATTGACACATTAACATACACGCCATCAACCATGTTGATAAATGGGTCCCATCATCCAAAATATTGGTAGAGGAGAGCATTCAATATGGTTAATCCTACATGTAATTAAATTATTTTGCTTAATCTAAGTTATTCATCAAGTCAGATTTCTTTTGATAAAATTAGAGCTGTTTAAAATACAACTTAGATGATTTCAGATTTGTTTATACTATTTTGATAATTTTATATGCAATCACTATTCTGGATTATCCATATTCAAAATCAATGCTAGATCACACTTTGAGAAATGATTACCCAAATAAGGAGCAATATAATGTCATCGTGGTGAATAATGATATTCACAGGAAAACAATGGATTTAAAGAATAAGTAATAGTTGTTGGAATAAAAAAAAAGTTAGATAAATTAGTTATGAATGTATTTGAAATCATCTAAATCACATTTCAAACAACTATGACAGTCCAAATCTAGAATTGATGGTGGATCATATTTTAAATTTTTTTAACTAGATATAGAGAAATTTAACATCATTTTGGTAAATGATGGTATTTAAGAAGAAGAAATACTTTGAAGAATAAATAGTATTTGTTGGAATCAAAATGTTTGATGGCACAAACTTTGAATTATATTTTGCTAACAAATAATAGTAATCCAAAGAGCTTATGAATTGAATTGTTTAATAAGGGGATTCAATTGAAAAACCTAGCCTTATCAAAGATAATTTGACATGGCTTTATACCTTATGAAAAAGGTAGAATTAGGTGCTCTAGGTATCTTAAAGTGTGGAAAGATTGAGGTGGAGAAATAAGATGTAGGGCTAGTAAAACAAATAATAACGAGTTTGGGATAAATTAAAGTAATAATAAAGCTATTAGATTTTGAGGCCTTGATATAAACACTAAAAACTTCTCATTAAAGATTTCTTGGAAAAGTGTTACAAACAACAAAAGTGAAATTTATATGATTATTGTATGTCAATAATGCCTTATAAAAGGGTTATGAAATGTTTCTTACACAATAATAATGAATAAGAAATCAAATGAGAGTTGGTGCTGGATACTACTCCATATATGCATGTGCTGCTTATGAAATTGCCAACAAAAAATTTCATCAAAGTTTGTGCTTATAAGATTTTAGAGATATGGTAGAAAATGGAAGAAGTTTCTGGTGGGTATGGTTTTGAGTGGGAGAATGAGAGAAAATTAATGGTTCGACGAAGCACAAGTTGTAAAGCATGATGAGTATTGTTAATTGATTTTCATGATTATTGCTTCCATGGTAAAGTGAGGAGGTGGCTAAACTCTTAGATGAAGAGATAATGACTTGTGGAGTGAGTAGTAAAACATGACTCTTTAGGAGAAGTAGAGGACATGCACATAGTCTTGGATAAGTAAGATCCTATAAGAGTGATGGGTTTTTAATGATATTGTAGTACTGGAATACTGAATACTGCACTTATATTATCAAATACTTTTGTATAAAAAAACTTATGATTGAATGATGAGACTCATGTAAAGAAGAGATTTCACAAAGTTATCAAGGAAAATACAACCTATATGAAACATAAAGGTGTATAATGAGCACACTACCTAAAGACTTGAATAACACTAGCCATTCAGATATAAAATGATAAATGAGCTACTCAAATCAAGTGAGAATTAGCCCATGAAGGATGAGGAAGTGAAGTTGCGTCATTTATCTCCAAGTGATAGATCATCAAGTGTGGAGATAAACTCAAAGAAATGCAAGCTACAATGAGCAGGAACAAGGCTGAAGTAGGATGAAATAGAGGGATGGGGAACTGAAGTTGCGTCATTCATCTCCAAGTGATATAGATTATCAAGTGTGGAGATAAACTCAAAGAAATGCAAGCTACAATGAGTAGGAACAAGGCTGAAGTGGGATCAAATAGAGGGACGGGTAGCTAAAGTTGTGCCATTTATCTCCAAGTGATAGAGAATTAAGTGCGAAGACTATTGAATGTGGAGACAAACTCATACGTACAAATGGCTGCTACAACGAGTAGGAACAAGGGCATAGAGAGATGAAATGGAGGTTTGAAACTAGTAAGAAATGGGCTGGAATAAAGGTTGTTTTTTTTCTTTTTTTCATTTATTGGCCATAATTAAGGCTGGAAATAAAGAGGTTTGTTCACCCATTTTCAGCTATAAATGGTGGCCATTAGTAACAGTAAGATAGAGGTAGCGGAAGTAGCTTACAACAAGAAGCAGAGTAGTGAAAGATAGAGAGAAGTATGAGACAATTATATATTTATATAATAAAATTGAATTCTCTATGAAAGAGGTAATTATAGAACCCTGGTAAAATTATGTCTCTTGTTTTTGGATATCTCAAGTTATAATAATGTATATGTCCAGACAAACAATATCATGATGAATTAATATATTATTATAACAGTAAAAAAAAATATCAAGTTTTTAATTATCAAGTCAATGATGATTTTTTTTTTATGCAGTTTGCCTATCAATTAATTATCTATATAATTATTTGACGTGTGGGATTCATTTTACTCAATTAAAAATAAGAAAGCTAAGTTAACTAATTTAAATTAACTTAAAGGGCAAATTATGTGTTAGAAATTTTTTCTAGTTTTATTTTTCATTATTTTATTTTTCAATTCTAGTTTTATTTAACAAATTTGTTTGAAAATATGGTGCAAGATGTGTTTTTTTACATTTAAAATTTGTTTTTATTAGATTTTTTATATTTTTATATTATTTTGATTTGTTAATTTTAAAAAATAAATTATTTAAATATATTTTTAAATAAAATATACTTTTCATCACAGCTAATCGTATAATTCTAAATATTCAGATTGGCTGGTATTACGAAAGCAAAACTGTGGTCGACTATATATATATAGAGAGAGAATTAAAAAACAAGCTTGTAACTCAACTCGGCTCTAGATGTTGTTTGAAGATTTATTTATTTATTTATTTTTAAATAAATTCAATTTTAATCGAGTTATGTTACAAGTTTTTCTTTT
>SRLM01001400.1:159469-212283 GCA_015708895.1 Populus ilicifolia | reverse complement strand
TTTTTTTTTTTTTTAAAAAAAAAATTATTTATTTTGTCTCTTATCAACTCCTCCTCCTCCTATCCATTCCCCAGCCTCCTTTATCTGTCACCACATGTCTGTACATGCAAAAGAGTAAAAGCTCTCTGTCTCACTCATAATAATAATACAAAAGGAAACAATCAATTTAAAACAAGCCATCAAAAACCGAGAAAGAAGAGAAGAAGAAGAAGAAGATGCTATCGAAGGAGTCAGGTGGTTCCGCCTTCGATCTTCCCGAGGATGTCTTGCAAGTCTTGCCGTCTGATCCATTCCAACAACTCGATGTGGCCCGCAAGATCACTTCTATTGCCCTCTCTACACGTGTCTCCGCTCTTGAATCCGAGTCCTCCCTTCTTCGCGCCAAGCTCGCCGAGAAAGACGACTTCGTTGCCCACCTCCAGGCTCAGATCGAGGCTCTCGATTCTTCTCTCTCCGACTCCTTCGATAGGCTCTCCCGGGCTACACAAGAGAAGGTCCGACCCCGGTTTCTTCACCCGGTCTGTTTGGATTTTATTGTTGGTGTTGACTCTCTTTACCTTGACGTTGTTGTTTAGGAGAATTTGTTGAAAGAGAATGCGTCGTTGTCTAACACTGTTAAGAAGCTTCAGAGAGATGTTTCTAAGGTAATTAAGTTACAGCTTTGCTTAATTGCACATTTTTGTGACTCCTTAAACTAATCCAGCTTTACATAATTTGGTAATTAATTTAACGAAATTGGCTGGCTGTAATTGCGTCTAAATTATTATTATTGTATTATATAATATCATACATACACTTTACCATTTTTATTTTTATTTTACTATAGGAGGGGTGCATTGTTGTCAGAATTGTAATTTTCTTTCTATATATTTTTTCTTTCTGTATGTGATATTTTATACTTATCTAATTATCATTATCATTATTTTTATTTTTTATTTTTTATACTTTAAATATTTATCATATTATACTTATCTTATTTATGTTATTTTTAAAAGTCTTATCTTTATTTTTTTTATAATTTCTTTTTGTTTATATATTGTTTTTAAAAAAATTATCATGCAAAAATTTAGAAAACCATGTTTCATTATAGTGATTCGTAATTCTCTTGTTACATTAAAAATTAGCTTGAGATTTTATATGTTTCTATTAATATATATGATTTTTACTATATTTTTTATTTACAATTACATTTTTTACTCAATGTTAAAAAACATATTAATAACATATATTAATTTTTTTGTGTTAAAAAAATTATTGGATCCACAATGAAGAATAAACATGTTAACTTTTTATTTTTTATATTTATTAGCATATATGGTTTTCATTGCATTTAGTTAAATGCATCTATTTTTTCAATCAAAAATATATTTGAAAAGTTTGTATATTTATTTTTTTCACTAAAAAACATTATTCAACCTGCCGCGAAGTGTAACGAATATGAGCTTTGCATTCTTTTTAAAATGATAAAAAGCACTGCCGAAGAATAGTATTTGCTAGATAAATCATGAATGCCCAGGTTCGGGTGTGGATTATCTGCCTAAGACCGGAATTTGAAGGGGTTGGATTTAATTTTTTTGAATGTGTGCAGCTGGAAGTGTTTAGGAAGACGCTTGTGCAGTCACTTAAAGAGGATGAAGAAAGTTCAGTAAGTTATCCTACGGATTTCTTTTGTATGATGAATAATGTTTTATCTTTGCTCCTTCAAGAAAACTGTTGTGAAATAATGTGAGGAGGTTTGAGGGTGATGTTGATCTGGTTTTGTGGCAGGCAGGAGCTCCACAGATCATTGCCAAGCCTACACCAAATGGTATGTGTTTTACTATTTGTTGATGAATTCAAGGCCTTTAAGATGCTTTCATTTACTACTGGAGTTCTGCTTACAATAGGATAAGCATCTCATTTCGGGGTTTCTATGATGGTTTATTAGTGGCATACTTGGCCTGTGCTTTAAAAAAAAAATGCTTGTATATTGTGTAAAATGTTTGATTAAACATTCTGATTACTTTGGACGTTGCAGTTTCTACATTGATTTGTCTCACAGGTACGAATATAGAATTGCCTGGAGGTTTATTGTCACCAATTTTGTGATGAGTTGTTCTTATTGTATGAAAGAAAAAGTTGGTCTGGCAGTATTCGACTTGTCATTTTTTTTTCCTTAATTTGTTTCAGAAGATGATGCCACCCTGCCACCTTCAAGATATTCTTCACTACAAAGCAAGATACCAGAAATGGGAAACTCATTTGCAGAGGATCGGGAGACAGATGGTATGCCACAAGTTTGTGGTTTTAAGCTTGTTTCTTAACACAAACCCACCAGACTTGATTTCTAATCCAGTACTTACGTTACTTCATCTCGTTATTTTTATGGCAGCTCCAAGACCTGGCATATCACAGATTCTGCTAGCATCCCAAACAAACACACCCCGGTTTACTCCTCCAGGCTCCCCTCCTAGTTTTTCTGCTTCCGTGTCTCCCACAAGGACATCTAAACCAGTGTCTCCAAAACGACAATCAATGTCATTCTCTATCACAAGAAGCATGGACGATAGATCCTCTGCCTTCTCTTCTCTGTCCTCAAGCCATCATAGTTCTATGTCAAGTGATGCAGGCTCACAAGCTGGTTAGCTCTAAAACTTCATTTTAGAATAAAGTTTATGCAGAATTTGATTGATACGGATGCCAGATCTCTTATGCCTTGGATAACATGTCAAATGGCCAGTTACTATGATTTGAACCCCGTACTTTTAAAGCTCTTTGAACTTAATGACTCAGAGTTGCAATTTTTTTCCGGGAAATGAAAGGATGCAATGGGATTAGTTGAAAAAAATGAATCAGTGATGACTGTTTATGTCTTCAATGGGTTCTGAGCAGCTTGACTATATGAATTCATGCAACTTGTTTTACATTTGATGTCCCATAATGAGAACAAAACAATTATGCCTAAAAATTTACTCCTCCTTTGTAAATTATAAATCATGTAATCGGTGATTTAAAGGAAGCCATATTTTAAGTCTTTCCTTGAGACAAAGATGGAGATGGATTGATTAGTGTAGATTTTGCCTTTTCTGGGGATGGTTTTCATATTTGTTCCCGGATAAGGTTAACAATACAGTCCGCATACCTTTCAATATTTTTTTTTTTGGAGAACAGCCATAGACAATGGATGAATTTTTTTATGAGCCTACCTAAAACTGTTTTGGGATTTTTCGTGTAATTTATTACGTCATTTTATTAGTTCTTGTGTTTGCATGGTTCAGGACGAACTCGAGTTGATGGCAAAGAATTCTTCCGTCAAGTCAGGTGAGTTTTCACTGGGAAAAAACTTGAATCGTTGCACAATTAATAAAATCTGCAGCATTGAATTACATCAATCAATACCCATGCAAATTTACTTTTATAAATCTGGGTAGCGTTCTTTCTTCAAATGCAATTTCTTCTTTTGTTGATCAGGACCCGCCTTTCTTACGAGCAGTTTGGTGCTTTTTTGGCAAACGTTAAGGAATTGAACTCCCATAAGCAAACAAAGGAGGTAAATTTCTCAACCACCCTCTCCATCTGTTGTTAACAACTTCGCATGATATCAGCTTCTTCCATGACTTTCTGTAAAATCTCAGGAGACCCTAAGGAAGGCAGAGGAAGTTTTTGGTCCAGATAACAAGGATCTTTACACGATATTCGAGGGATTGATCACTCGCAATGTTCACTGAATATATTTCGCCATAACTGTATCCAAAGCCTGCAAGCACTGGTTTTACAACTTTGCACTCTCGTTGTAAATTATTTTTTTTCAAGTGGAGACTTTTCTTCGGTACTCATCAATTTGATATTCTTATGGTGTCGAAACAGTTGATTAAAATAAACTTACGAATGGCCTGTCCACAATGAATTGTACGAAGTGTACAATAAAATTATACCAGGAAGGAGAGTTCTTTTCTTCTTTTTTGCCGCAAATGTCGAAGAAGATCTTGTGTGTTTGTTCTTCTGGTTGCTTGCATTCCATCTCTTTATCGATAACAGATTCAGCAGCAGCTCCGTCACTATTGAACTTTGTTGCGATATCTGGTCCCCATGCATGATTCCTCCCATCATGAAGGAGCATGATCAGGTAGGCCTATTCATTTTATTTTTGAATTGCCATGATCTTCCCTCCGTAGAAAATAGTGGTTAAGGAGTACAGTAGAGAAGCATCATGGAATACGCCTTGGTGCATGGAAATTTTAGTGCGTTTGGTATTGCAGTACACCTTTTATAGTTATTATTTTATAAAAAATATTTTTAATTGAGATTGATGTAATATTTATATATTTTAATTGAAATTATAGTTAAAATTAAATTTAAATAAAAAGTAATTTACAGTTTTTGGTTAAACATGTTTTTTAAATTGAAGTTATAAAATAATTAATATATATATATATATATTAATTATAATGGTTTTTAATTTATATATTAGAGATTTAACTATTATTATTGTATTATTAAATAAATAATGTTTTATATTAAATATTTTTTTTATTATTCTACTAACTTATCTATAATTTTATTATGTGTGAAATTCATTTGATAAGGATTAGTTTTTATATTTTTTTAAGTGTACAATAAAATTAAGTTAAATATTATCAAAAATTTATATTATTTTAATTAAATAATACTGAATATTAATTTTTTGAGTAAAATATAATTTAAAAAAAATAATTTTTTCCTAACTAAATATAGGACAATAAACAATGAAGATATTATTCATGTAAATATTGTCAAATAATTATGTTTATATAAACAATATCTAAGTAAATTATTCAACTAACAGACAAGCAGCTATTAGCTGCTATGCAGGAGCTAGTGGTTTCAACCCAAAATACATGTGTCTCAAATAAACAATCAAATACTTTTTAGTGTAACCAAATATAATATTTTCGTTGTTGTTTTTTAAAAGCTAGAGCTCCAGCATAAATAAAAACATCTTTTTAGTGTAGCATCGGTTTTTTTTTAAAAGCTAGAGCTCCATCGTAAATAAAAACATTTTCTTAATATAGCATCGACATATAATAAGAAGATCGGTTTGGTGCAAGGAACTTGTCTCTTTTCATTATACCTGGGTTCGAGTCTTAGCATGCACGTCTGTCACCCCGCGGTGCTTTACATGTCTACTAAGTTTGCAGGGTATTTAATGAGCCGTGGAGATTAATCATGGTGCGCGCAAGCTGACCCGAACATCCCATATAAATAAAAAAAAGATAGTTATAACTGTACGTAATTCCAAGATTAAGGAGGAAATTG
Source organism: Populus ilicifolia (assembly GCA_015708895.1). NCBI lineage: Eukaryota > Viridiplantae > Streptophyta > Magnoliopsida > Malpighiales > Salicaceae > Populus > Populus ilicifolia. Next base: position 207,009 of record SRLM01001400.1, on the reverse strand, counting down.
TGTACTTTCGTCATAAAAAAATGAAAATAATGGAATGCTTATGCAATTTTTTTATCTATTCATTAAAAAGCCTATGAATCTTCGGCTTGGTTGAGAAATCCTGATTACGAGATCGAGATAGATATATAATACAGTGGGAGTACAAGTTTTGCCGGAAGATAGGCATTTGACAACCCGAAGGAAGGCTTTCAGGTAATGCGTTTCTTGTGGTGTGCGCTATCCAGCCCAGAAAACATCAATCTCCAGACAATTTATGAGCTTCTCTTCAGCTTTTCATTTTCATTTATATTTTTACTTTCCTTAATTCCTCCTGTCTCTGTTCTCTTAACTTCAAATGATGCTACCAAGTTAGTATCTTATTTTCTTAGCTCCAATACATGTTTGTTTTTGTTTTCTTCCCCTTTTATTTCATGATTGGTGTGTTCTTGGGCCCGTTTGCTTGTTAATCAAGACTAGGAATCTTTCCATATAATTTCAAGGGTGTGCCTTTCCCACCGCTATGATGTGTTTCGAAGATTTTGATAAATTCTCTTTTAAGATTTGAATTTAAAAAAGTACAAAAAAGGGTTTTAGCACATTGTTTTTACACGGCAAAGTGATTTAATTATCTTAGAAGCATTGTAAATTGATTTAATTATAAAAGTATCTTAAGATTTCTTTCGAAGGGTGTTATTTAGTAATTTAATAAATATAAATATTATTAAAAAATTATTATATGCATGTGTGATATGAGCTTGTGTAAATGACGTTGTTTGCTAACCAAACACAACCTATTATGGTTAAATTTAAATTGTCTTGGTGATTTTTTTTCTGATTTGATAACGTGTTTTGTCGATAAATCTTAGATTTAGTTTCTATAGCTTTTTATTTATTTTTTATTTTTTTCTCTTTTCTCATCGATTTGTGTGGTTGACTCTTTAAACTTTCAAAGAAGTTATTCAATTTGTTTTTCCTTAAGATTTTATTGCTATTCTTTTGATTATTATTTATTTTACATGAAATAATTTATAAAATTAAAATTTATTTTTATTTTCATCGTCCTTTTAATTTTTTTTCAGATTTTGTTCCCATTATTTAGATTGTTATTTTCTTTGTTTGAGATAATTTTTAGAATTGAATATTTTTTTAGATTTCATTCTCCTTTGGTGTTTTTTTCCTATCAGATTTAATTTATATTCTTTTGATTGTTATTTTTTTTATATAAAAATATTATTTTAATTGACTTTTTATTTTATTTTCCAACATTAAATTGATTGAAAATTAAACTTTTTGATTGAGTTCAGGTTTAGAATTTCACAGGTTGTGAATTTAAAAAATTAACTTAAATTTAGAAGATTTGTACAAATTTTCTTGATTTGTTTTAAGCTCATTATTTTTTAATTTTATCATTCAATATTTATTTAATTGTAGCTTAGATGTGCCCTTTCTATTATTTATTTTTTATTGATTTTAAAACTGATCTAGGTTATCTTGTCCTCTAATATTAAGTTGTTTGGTAATTAAATTTTATAGTTTAATCCAATTTTCTTTCAATGTAGTTACCCTGATATCACAACTAGGTCGCAAAATTTGTTTATTGACTTAAGTGGACTCGGCTCAATCTTTTTTTTTTATCTTTTTTTTTTGGATTATATCTTCACCTTTAATATTTAATTTGCAAGAAATGGATCTTTAAATTTTTTTCATTTTAATTTATATGAGGTTATTATATTTTTATTTAATTTTTTTCGTTATCGAATGAGATCCTTCAACATTTGCTTTTTAAAAAAAAAATTAATTTTTTTCTTAATTTCATCCACTAAGATTTAATTGATTAATAATTGGTTTTCATGTAATGTTTTTTGCTTTTTTTTTTTATAGGGTTATCCTAATTTTATGCTTATGATTGTAGGGTTAGCAAATTAATCTGGTTTGACTTATAATTTTTTATAATATTTTTAATTATTTTTTTAATTTAGTCCTATGATATTTTTTTATAATTAAACTTTATAATTTTATTAATTTTTTTATGAGGTTACCCAATATCTTGGCTAAATCATATATTTTATGTGCTAATCTAAATGAGTTTGGGTTATATTTTTTTATTTTCATTTTATTGTATTTTTTCATTTTATTTATCATCGTTATATTTGTTTTGTTTATATTATTAAACTAATCAAGTTTATTAAAATCAACATTGAAGTCTCATATTTATTTTAAGAACGCTTGCATTTTGTTTTTTTATGTTGGAACATATATCTAGAATATTTTAAAACCTAAGATATCCATACCTTGACCCTTCAAATAAAAACCTAATACCGTTTCTTTTTATTTAAGGGCGAGGAATATTTTTGTGTTAATCAAGATTATTATTATTATTATTATTATTATTTTCCTGATAATGTTAAGAACACATCTTTTCACAATAACATGATATATTTAGAAAGAACTTGAGGAACTCATCTTATTTTTATCCTAAGATTTTAACCCAGAAAAAAAAAGAAAAAAAGATGTGGTTGTTGGAATTAGATCGTCTACCACTTAAGGCACGACTACTTTTGGTGCCTATATGGTTCTGTCCAATCAAACGGTCATTTAATTTGAAGAGAATCCAGCCGAATCGTTGATTCGGGTATTCCTTTCCCGCGTTTAAGAGAGAGATTGTTTTACACTAACGTGGCAAGAACCCAGTAGAGATTCAAGAGAACACTAAAGAGATTTTCCCGGCAAACTAAGAGGACGTGCTTGCTTACAAGCCTTCTTCAATCTACTAATTTTATCTATAAAAATTTAAGCTGATAAGCTCAAAATTTATTATAGAGCAATCGACAACAAATCAGGGAGGGAGAAACTCTTAATGGGAGATAAAAGCCGAATTTAGGGCATCCAAATTAGGTGAAGAAGTGTCAAAAACAAGTAATGGGGAATATTTAGAGAAGGAAAGAGAAATCATGCCAACCGCTACTTTCATCTCTCTGTCTGTCTGTCTCTCTCACACGCTTTTCCTCCGTTTCCTTGTTGGTTTTGTATCGTCTCTTCGCTTTGGTCACCTCTTCGAAAAATCATGGAAGATGTCCAGCAACCTTCAGCTTCTTTGTGGTACTTTCTTCATATCCTCCACAGCCTTATTTTTCCTGGTTCTAATTGGAGTTTAAGAGTGTTACAGATTGTATAGAGTTACCACATTGTTGTGGATGAATTAGTACCAGAACTTTTGTGTCATTTCGACTGTTATAGATAAGATAATGAAAAGAATTTGGTGATGGGAAAAGTTTTTTGTCATTTCGACTGTCATTTTAGGCGCCTATTGTGTTGTTTTACAGACGATGTCTCGCGATGGTTTTCTTTTAATTTCTTCAGTCAGATGTTACATAATCATATTGTCATAATATTTCACTATCTCCATACTTAATTGTTGGCCTTGTTGTTATCATGAGTTGTTTTAACCTGCTTTGGATCCTTTGGGTTTTCGCGCAATCACTGTTTTGTTCTAATGACACAAACTTGTGTTAGCAGCAATGGTTCCCAGGACACTATTGAAGAAAATCAAGAAAAGAAAGCTGTTCCTGTTGGGCGCAAACGACTAACGAGATCAAGGTTTTCTGACTCGTTTTCATCTCATGGTAAAATACTTAGTTACTATCTTTTCCTTCGTGTTTGATGCAACTCTGTCGATTTGTTTTCTTATTGTTATTATTTGAAAGCTTCTGTATCAGAGAAGAAATCCTTCTCCGTGGAGGCGGAGGAGGAGGAGGAGGAGGAAAAGGAGACCAAGGATGGAACGGAAAAGTGCTCTCCAAGAGGAGTTCTAGAAGATTTCTCTGTTGGCGTAGAATCTGAAACTTCTTCCAAGGCAAGCACATCAAATAGCTATGAATCTGAAGCAACTTCTCCCAGGGCCAGCACTTCAGGCTCAGAAGGGCAACCGAATGCCACCACTCCCTGGCGTGACTTCCTTCGCGTATTTAAAAAGGGACCTGCAGCGAGCTGCCATCCCCTCCCTCCTCTGAAGAAAGATACACCAAAGCTAAGTAAACGGAAAAGCAGAAGCAGAAGATTCAGAGAGGAGATTGTTCCAACTCTAACTTCTCCACTAGATGGTGAATTCTGCCATTTCAAATCTTCTTGGAAGAACTTTTCTCTCTCAGAGCTCCATGCTGCAACTGATACTTTTAGCCAAGGTTTATGCTTCTTTCAGAATTTATATTTGTGCTTCGTATCCCTTTTCACCTTCTTTGAGATGAGATTCAAAAACTTTATTACCGAATTCCGCGGTGAAGTCTGCAACTCCAAATGCAATGTACTCTTTGCTATGTTGTAGTATTTGTAGTTGTGGTTGTCTCGATCTCAATATGCTCACGATACCTTGTCTTCTTTCATAAAGAAAATTTAATTGGAGAAGGAGGCTATGCTGAAGTTTACAAAGGGAAATTGGAAGATGGGCAGTTCGTTGCAATTAAACGGCTGACCAGAGGTTCACCAGAAGATATGACTGTCGATTTCTTATCGGAGCTTGGGATTATAGTCCATGTTGACCATCCTAATATTGCCAAAGTGATTGGATATGGGGTTGAAGGGGGGATGCATCTTGTCCTTGAATTGTCTGCCAATGGGAGCCTTGCATCTTTACTTTATGGTCTGTTCATTATCCAGATTATTGTGAAGTTCATATCTCCACTAGTTTTTCACCAAAATGATGTATCAATTTGTTTCCTACCAAATGTTGCCAGGCCCCAAGGAAAAGCTGGACTGGCGAATCAGATATAAAATTGCCCTTGGAACTGCTAGTGGCCTTCTGTATCTTCACGAGGAGTGCCAGAGGAGAATCATCCACAAAGATATCAAGGCTTCCAATATATTGCTAACAGAGGATCTTGAGCCCCAGGTTTCCTGAAACTTAACTTCTTACTGCTGTAATATGCAACACCTAAATGATCTCCCCTTAATCTCTGAATTCGGAACTTCAAATTATTTCAGATTTCAGATTTTGGGCTTGCAAAATGGTTACCAGAGGAGTGGTCTCATCACACTCTATCAAAAATTGAAGGCACTTTTGGGTTTGTAATCCAAAACTTGGGCAGGGTCTCTGAATCATTAAGATTTAGCCTTGCAATCTGATCTCATTTCTTATCTTGACAGTTACCTTCCTCCTGAATTCTTCATGCATGGAATAGTGGATGAGAAGACAGATGTTTATGCTTACGGTGTTCTGTTATTAGAGCTCATTACTGGAAGGCAAGCCTTAGATAGTTCACAGCACAGTCTTGTAATGCGGGTATGTATGCTGCTTCTTTCTGATTCTGCGTGATTCAAGTCTCCTATGTTGTATTTCCACCAAGAATTTATGCAGTTTTGACCAATGTTGTTGTCAGGCCAAGCCTTTGCTACTGAATAACAGCATAGAGGAGCTTGTTGATCCAATCCTCGCAGATGCCTATGACTCAGAACAGATGGATCGTCTGGCATGTACAGCTTCTATGTGCATACATCAATCTCCTTCAGAGCGACCTCAAATGAGCCATGTATATTTTCTTTCCCTAGAAATGCCTCGACAGTTGTTTTTCTTTTTGGTTTTTTAAAAGCTAGATTTCTCTGCAGGTTGTAAGGGTTTTGCAAGGAGATGAAAGCAGTTTTGAAGAATTAAAGCAACGAGAAAGGACACCCTCGATTGAAGACCTCTACGATGCAGATGAAAACGATTCGACAGAGTATCTGAGAGATCTCAATCAACAGATGGAGGTGGTTTTGCGCAACTGTAATGAAAAGTCTGAAGAACACGGGCGATCAGCTGAGTGCCTGGATGATCCGAATCAACGGGAGGAGGGAGTGGCTGTTCAGAGACATTCTGGGATCTAAACCATATCTTTTTCTCTTCACAGGGTGTTGACCCCAGGATGTTATTGCTCTCCTGAATCTTTATTCTGACAGGACTCACCATTGGATCCAAAAGAGCTTGGAAAAGCAGAAAAATATGAAAGCCAGGAAAGGAACTGTTGAGACCATGTAAACATGTTTCTGTCCTGGTAATGCTTGCTTGCTTAATGTATCATTATAATTCTCTGTCTTGGGTAGTTCTTACTAGCTGTGATGTCCGCAATACACTGTGGGCATCAAGTGTTGACTGTGCATTTGTGTGATATCTTTTTTGCTATGAAATGAAAGGTAATTGTTCGCGTGTAAAGTGCTTGATCTAAACATGATCGAAGAGCACCGCCAGTACAGGTATAGTGATTAATGCTCCTATCATAAAAAGAAAGAAGAAGAAAATTTACATGAAAAAGAAATGAGCATTGCCCTTTCTCCTTCGCTTTTGATGCCAAAATCCTCTTGCACTGCTGCTCAAATGACTGTTAGAAATTTTCTCGTCTCTCTAATCAGGTTGAATTCATGATAGGAATCTTTTTACGCTGTTTTCATGATGCATCATGTAGCAAAGAAAATAAAATATATAAACAAGAAATTAAAAAAAATATAATACAGAATAAAACTTGAATATTATAAATTTTTTTATAATATTTAATTAAATTTAATATATCAAGATAAAAAAATTTGATAATATTTAATATATTTCAAATAAATATAATATAAAGACATATATGGTAAACACATATATTGATTTTTTATAATGTTTATTTTTTTCTTTTTTTTGTGCTTTTTCCAAACAAGCCCAAAAAATTCTAAAAAACTTGAAGGACTATTTTAAAATTGTTTGTGAGTCCTTTGCCTATTTTTTCAACAATTTGATCTAAATTTATACTATATGATACTGATATGATATTAAAAATACTTGTTTTTTCTACGAAACTTTGAAATAAATTCAAAAAAAGAAATTTTTTATTTTAAAAATATAAAAAAATTATCTTTTTCTTCAAAAAATTTACCTAATATTGAAATATATATTTACACGGTAAGATAATGATCTATTATTGAAAATATCTACTTTTTCTCCAAAATTATAATAATTCAAAAAATGTATTTTTTTTTAACAATATCACAATATATTGTACATTTCTAGGATTAAATTAAATTAATTTAATAGCATTAAATATGAGGAATTAGTTGTAGACTTGATTATTTGAGGATATAAAATTACACTATAAAATATATCATTAGATATTAAAAATATAAAGTAGAAATAAATGCGATATTAAAATTTTAACCTTATAATAAATGGATTTTCTTCCTAATCTATAAAACAAAAACTTTCTCATAAAAAAATAATTCCTTTATTTTTTTCATATTCAATATCATTAAATATGTTTTTTTAACAAAGGATGATGTTCGTATAACCTACCCCAAACCTATAATATTTATATAATATATATTATCATGCAGTTTAATAAGCAAGAGAATGATCCTTGCTTAGAACTCCTGCTATACACACTATTAAGATGTCGAGTTCCACTCCAAACTCTTCTTCTACATGCCGATAGAAGATCCAAATTTAATATCTAAATATTTTTTTATCTATTTATTATATTTATTAATTCAAGTAATCAAATATTTTTATAAATAATTTCATGAATATACTATTTTTATTTATAAATAACAGTATGCCATGTTTTTACTATAACACTTAATATCTAAACATTTTATTATTCATTTTCATTAATGAATCTTAATGTGCAACCAACTTAATTTTTTCCTTCAAAGCTATTCAACGTTCAAATAACTTTTTTTTCTTCAACAAATTTTATTCACTAACATTTAATTTAAAATATCTTATAATTAGTATTTGAACATACTCAATTCCCATAAATACATCAACAAACACTTGCACATTCAAATCAAAATAACAAGGGAGATATTTGATTTAAACTATCTTATAATTGGTATTTAAACATACCCAATCTCCATAAACACATTTACAACCATTTACACATTTAAAATAACTACTATAAACATCATATAGGAAACCCAAACAAGAAAATCATCATCATATAATATACATAACAATTCCAACTTACCATCAACATGTTTAGTATCTAAGACAAAGCAAATTAATTAGATTATCATGATTGACTTTTTAAATTTTCTAAAATTCTATAAAAATAGCAATTTAGGCAATTTGAACAATATTCATAATTTGTTATAAATTCTTTAACACAAACTCAGACATATTTCTTCTAATCATGGAACATAAAACATATTTCATTTAACAATTTCAACATTAAGGTTTTCAAACTTCATTCCTACACCTTCCAAACATATATCACAATATGTCAAGAATTAATTTAACCAAAAAGTCTATTTCATCTACAATTTATAATGCCTTCATATTTCACCATAAGCATTCAATTTCAAAGATTCATTTAGACTTCAATTCCACAACTTTCCTCCAAACACTCACACCACATATAATTCATATATCCAACAAAAAATCTTTCTTAAATTCATACACATCAAGTTAACATATAATTTTATAATATTTCACTTGATTCTTCCAAAACACTTCCAAAATAATTTCATACATTCTAACTCAATTTCACAATAACTTTTGCCATGCTTGCCCTTTCATTTCATACACAAAACATAATTTTTCATAGCTTCATCAATATCTTTTTTAAAGTATGTTAATTTCCATACTACAAATACTAAAATATCACACACAATCCAATTCAACAAATTCTTATACAATTTAAACAAATTTCTAAACTACACCCAAACAAAACTCTATCTTATTAACCATACCTTAGGCTTTCATATTCCTTTTTTTAATTTCTCTACAGCACAAATCCAACATGAAAATCATACATCATACCAAAATATCACACACATGTCACATTAAATTTTAACCATCATTTATACCCTATATTACACCCATTTCATGTCAAATTACATAATTAATAACTATTTCTCTTTTTCTGTAATTAATTTCAACAACCCTAAATTTAGCAATTTAGGGCTTTATCATTTTTATACCATTAAATTCATTAAACAAGAAAATAAAATAAGTAGGGAAGAATATATTACCAATAGATTTCAAACTCAATTTAATAAGCTCCTCATCATACCTCCAAGGATTTTGCTCCTCTTCTTTTCAAAACCCAAACTCCCCTTTCACTTTAAGCATTTTCCCTCTCTAACTTATCTCCTCCTAACCCATTTTTCTTTGGTGTTTCTTCCTTGATGAGTTTTCTTAGTAAAAATAATCCTCACACATTTTATGACCCATGCTGGTGGAAGAATAAGCACCCATTTTCAAGAAAAAATGAGAAAAAAATATAACTCTTCCTTTTTTAAAGAGCTCTCACTAGAACAATATAAAAAAAGAAGGATTTGGGCAAAATTATGACGATGTCATTAATGAGTCTATATGTTGTCTTTTTGTTTGATTATCATCAATCTCCCAAGGCTTTCTCGCAAGGCTTTCCCGAGCTCTAACTATACTGAAATTTTAATACAATATAAAAAATTATGTTCTGAGATTCCTTGTAAAATCTTAGCTTGATCCAACAGTTGGATTAAGAGATTTTCTTTATATCGCAAAACTAGATAATATATGATTTTTATGCCAAAATTTGAATTAGTATATTAAATAAAACATTAATTTATTTAGATTTCTCTTCCATTTTTCTAAATATTTTCACCTTAATTATATAAAAATGCTTTCTTGAAAATAATTATTTTACCCAATTGAAAATTTTACATGATTTATCACTAGTTAACATTTCACATATCAATTTTTGTTACTTTATTTCATCTGAATTTAAATTAAATTACTAAGAGTTTTTATCCACATTTATAACAATTTTCGTTCTATATTAGCATTTCTCAATTGAAAATTATCACAACTAGCATTGGTTCACCAATATTACAAAGAGCGATGCAACCCAATGAGGTTAATTTAGAGCTTATAATTTATCTATCACCATTATGTATGTATGTAAAAAGGACAGAAAAATAATTCTAAGTGATATAGCTAAACTAGTCAAACCTTAGGTTTACATTCTACAGGTCACCAATTCGAGTCCCGCCAACCTTAAGGTTGTTTGAGATTTACACAATTGTTAACTTCAAGGTCTATGATATTAGTCGAGGTATGTAGAAACTGGCCTTGAAAACCATTTTAATAAAAAAAGAAAAAATTAATGTAATATTATTATTATGGCTAAACTTAATGAAATATCACATGAAATGGAAAATAAAGACTTGTAATGTTTAAAATTAGTTAAAAACCAAATTCCAAATAAGAAAGGAGTAAGAAAGGATCCTGAAAGAGAAGATTTTGTTTGGTATTGTAGTTGCTTTTGAGGTAGTGGTTTAAAAAAAAACAATTTAATAAAAAGTGCTTTTTGTGAGGTTTGTTTTAATGTGGTTGAAATTGAGGTTCAAAAAAAGCAGTTTCTTGTATTTAGTTAATATGTTTTTTTTTATGAGGTTTGATTGTGTTTGTGTGTATAATGGAAAAACATTGTTGTTTTATAATTATGATTACATAACAAAATAAATAATCCTTATACATTAATAAAAGTTTTTCATTGTTCTATCAAACTATTTGCAATTCCATCATGTATAAAATCCATACATGAAGGTCTTTGTGATCCTTGAATAGCTAAGCGAGATACAATATCAAGAAAAAGTTATCTAGAATGAAATTGAGATTGCTATCATACTAAAAAAAAAACCCTTATCATCTTGTGATTTCCTTCTAATATATTTATGTAATGCTATTGATGTAACTACAATCTCAACTTGCATTTTATGTAGATAAACAGACATATTTTGCAAAATTTTCCACCTCTGTTTCCATACCTAGAAGAACTTTCTTTCACGTTGCATAGTGATGAGTATGCATGGTTAAACAATTTTTCCAAACCACTTGGTTGTCCATGACATCTAAATTCTTGTAAGTGATACATCTCATATTTATAGGGATCCAAATACCCATGCTCATTAGGATATCAAGCATCAACCAAATGGTATTTCCCTGCAAATAAGAACAACATGCTAATTTTTTACAATACTATATATATAAAAATTATATGTCTTCAACTACCAAGTCTTTAATTTATTTCAAATCACAACCTTTTGGCGGTTTTAAAAATTTTATATTGCTATTATCAATAGCATTAAGAAAAATATGCATGTCGAGTGCATTACCTTCTTATCCTACCCATATAAATATGAATTACATGTCAAAACTATAAGCGGCTATGACATTTTATGTTGGTAGACCTTTTCTTCCAATAAATGAAATTTGATTATCAGATGATATGCAAGCACGAACATGTGTACCATCAATTGCACCAACACAATTCTACAGGAAAAAAAATGAAGTAATCATAATCATTAATAAAATATTTCATATTCATTTAAACAACTTAGTTAAAAAAAAATTCATCTTACCTTAAAACGTAGCATATATCTTAGATTCATTGCAATTTCTCTTAGTATGCTTGTAAATTAAGGATCCATTGGTTTTATGACTTCTATAGAAAACAAACATAATGATTTCAGGACTTTTTTGAAATATCTACTAACAGTTTCATCTAAATGTTGAAATTTCTCTTACACTTGTTTACTTGACGCCCCTATTGCTATTATATATAAAAACATTGCTACCTTTTCAATAACACTCATTCTTATTAAAGCTTTGAAGTCATGATGCGTTTCTACATCATTGCATAGACTCAATAAAATGGTTTTGTTCATCTTAAACATGTTAACACATTATTTTTAATGACCTTTTAAAACCTTATTCAACCAATGTATCCTTGTATTGTATGAAATTATACATGCTTTTTGTGTATAAAATTAATATAAGTAACTGAGGCAACACTACCTTCATAACTAGGATAATTAGTATGGTCTATAATATGGTTCGTTATATTATCATAATCATCATCAAATTTTTTGTTAAATATGACATTAAATCGTGGATCATTGACATGATCAAAAGATTGATGTATTCTCCCTAGTGCAAAAGTGTCAAATTAATAAATAACTCGGCAAGACCGAGGTTGAATCATAAAGATGTATAAATTATAAATAACAACAATATAAGAACAACAACAATAATAATAAAAAAAAGAAGGAGAAATTGATAAGAACTTTCAGATAAAAGATCAATATGAGGATCAAACAATGATAAAAACAAATGTCAAGATTAGAGGATCCATTAGTGGATCAATATGAGGATAAAATAACAATAAAAATAAATTTCAACATTAAAGGATCTATTAGTAGATCCTCTAACCATGATATTTGTTGTTATCATTATTTAATCATTACATTAATCTTCCGTCTCAAAGTTCTCATCAACTTTTTCTTCTTTATTACCACCACCACCACCACCACCACCACCACCACTATTGTTGTTTTTTTTTGTTTTTTTTTATTTTTGTTGTTGTTGTTGTGTTATTTTTATCTATAATTTACACAATTAACCTTTATGTGATTCGACCTCGGTTTCACCGGGTTATTTATTACTTCGACACTCTTGCACTTGGAAGAAGACATCAATCTTTTGGTCATGTCACTTACCCTCAGAGATTGACTCATTATCTTTCTTATAAGGTTCAAGAGTGGGTTTTTTGATAACCTTACCACTGCGAGGAGTAGTGACTGATTTAACTTGATCTATGTATTGGCTTCCTAAACTACCTGTATTTGTATTGTATTGCCTCTTGGGATTTTATTGTGGTTAAGATGGAAACTTCTCTTTCTCTTGAAAACTAAAAGCAGATGTCAATTTTGCAAGAGTATCTTTAAAATTGGTTATGCTATGAGCAAGTTGAGCATTGATTGTCTCTTACTTTTCAATGAATGCATGTAATGTTTCCTTAAGATTTCTTCTAGGAGGTAGAGCATAAAGAGGTGCATATTTATGAGAATTATAAAAATTATGGTGTGCTTAAAATGATGGCTGTGAAGTTTGTGTATTATTGTTATCACTCTTTTAATTGAAATTTAGGTGATTTCTCCAACTGGGGTTATATGTTTACAAGTATAGGTTAAAATTGAGTCTTTGAAAACTATTTAAAATATGGGCTTGTTTATGGAGACATTCCTTAAAAGAAGGCAAAGTTGGACAGTCATTGGTTAAGTGTCTATTGGTTTCACAGATTTGACACACAATATCTTAAACAAATTTTAATTGACCATTTTTTTTTAATTCTAGTGCCTCAACTTTTTTAGCTAAAGTCGCAAACTTGGCTTGGAGGTCATAATCTTCTCTAAGGTTATACATATCTTCACTAGATGTACGAGGTTGAGTTTTACTTGGTGCCTTATAAGTACTTATAGGATCCTAATTTTAAGTATTTTCAGCTAACAAGTGTAAGTACTCTGTTAATTCCATCATTTGCCTATCTTTAGGTGTTAAACCTTCATAAAAATATGAAATCAATTTCCATATTTCAAAACCATGATAAGGACAAGCATTAAGCAAGTCTCGATAGCTATCCCAACATTGATAAAATGTTTCTCTTGGTTTTTGAGTGAAAGTGTTGATTTGTCTTTTGAAAGAGTTTGTTCTCTGAGAAGGGAAAAACTTCTTTAAAAACTATTGTTGCATTTCATCCCAAGCATGAATGGATCCTGATCTTAAATTTTATAACCATGTTTTAGCTTTATCTTTTAATGAAAAAGAAAAAAAGCTTTAATTTGATGGTATTCATGCTACAATTTAAGTGATTATAGGTGTTACAGACCTCCTTAAATTTCCTTAAATACAAGTATGGATTTTCTAAATCTAACTCATGAAAAGAAGGTAAAAGGTGAATAATGTTTGACTTAAAATTAAAATGAGATGCATTAAGGGGGAAAACTATGTGTGATAGTGTACTTGTTCTTATAGAATTCATATGGTTTTTAAGTATTCTAACATGATTATTCTTAATATTTTCATTATACAGCGACTAGTTATATTCTTCGGCTATATTTTTTTGAAAATGATAAGGATACGTTATAAAGTCTGCTAATTAATCTACATGATCATACTCTCATGCACGTGTAGGTATATAATAAAAGGAAAAAAAAACAAAATAAGAAAAAACAAAATAAAAGAAGCAAAGTTAGATACAAGAAAAATAAAAAGTGAAAAGAGAAAATAAAATAAATATTATAATTTATATAATAATTTACCTCCTAACAACGACGCTAAAAACTTGACACGACCAAAAAATTAATGTCTTCTTCCAAGTGTAGGAATGCCAAAGTAATAAATAACCCGGCAAGACAGAGGTCGAACCATAGAGAAATTAATTATATAAATTATAAATAACAACAATACAACAACAACAATAACAACAACTACTAATATAAATAAATAAATAAATAAATAAATAGAAGTTGATGAGAACTTTAAGATGGAAGATCAATGTGAGGATCAAACAATGATAAAAACAAATATCAATGTTAGAGGGTCTACTAATGGTATTTCAAACAAATATAGTATAAACTCTTTTTATTACTCAACTGAAAACCACACGGATATAAGGTTCCAATCGAATTATAAATGGTTGACATGATTACATTAATTATCTTATTCAAATAATGGTAATACTTGTAAATATTGTTAGGCATTCATGATTATAACTTATGTTAAGAATAAATCAAGTTCCTTTCATAGCAAAAGTGTTGGTTACATCTTATGATTGAGTTATGAAAGTACCAAGTATTTGTTGTACCAAGTGTATGTAACATAAATATAGATTAACCATTTAACAAGTTAAGTATTAAGAGTGAACAAGATAACAAATACAAAACATGTTAGTATCAAACATTAAAATCTATGTTAAGTTAGTATCAAACATTAAAATCCATGTTAAGTTTACACTATACTTATTCTTACACCATTAGTATAACCATTTCACCTTAACATAATAAACTTAGCTAAACATAATGAAAAAGAAAAACATAAATAAACAAGATAAGAACATAAATAAGATAACAATTAATTAACTAAAGGAAAAGAATTGAAAGACATAAACAAGATATTAATGAAAGTAAATCTTAAGCATTATAAAAATACAAAAAGAGAAAACAAGAACATGATCTTGATCTAGAAATCAAGATGCTTAAATGCATGGAAAATGCCTCCTTTTATAGGCTAAAATTAGAAAATATTGATTTGATGACTTATTGTTGAATGGGTGGTCAACTCTTGACTTGATGATAATTCTTATCTTCTTGTCTATCAAAAAATCATTGATAATGTTAGAATTTGAAGTAGCCTTTTGCATGAAAGTTCTAGGAAATTGTCTTAGTTTTCTAGGAAAAAAAATAGAGGTCATTTGGACTTCTAGAACTTGAGATATAAGCTCAACACTGAACAGTGTCTAGCTACATAACAAATTTAAACTTCTATATTGTTGATATGATTTGGACTTCCAAACAATAGAATTGAGTCTTGCCTTTCTCATGAAAGTTTTAGGCCTATGTCTTTGCTTTCCATCCATATAAAGTAGACTAAATCCAAGTTCTACAACTCTAGTTATGATCCAATCACTGAACAAAGTTTCAATTTAGACTAAACTAGCATTTTTTTTTTAAGCTTCACCCTCTATTTGTCCTTTCAATTTCAGTACTTCAACTCATTAATCAATCCTTTCATTTATGTGATAGGCTTGTACTTATGATGAATATTTACCATAAATTAAATGTATCTTATGATATCAAAATTGTTATTATAAAAATATTTTAGTTAAGAAGTTATTGATATTTCAAGTGCAAAAGGATGATATAAAATCTTCATAAAAATGTACTTTTTAGTACTAATCAATCATCCATATCTTCAATTTCATGTGAATAAAAAAATTGGTATGTTGTTAATAAAATATTATAAGTAAATAAATATTATTCAATGAAAAAAAATAAAATCAAATAGTATGTGAGAAATCATTTATTACACACCTATAAACCCAGATAATAAGGCGTTCCATTTGCTTATATCATATGTAATTGAAAGGTTTGTTCTAAAGGAAGTTATATAATTGAAAAATACGCATCCCTTCATATAGAAAAATTTAAATGATGTTTACATCTCTTTTGAAATATTTTGCTTTCAAAATAATTGTGTTTTGACATGTATGAGTTGTAAAATATTTTGCTTTCACATGAATCCAATAAAGCGATTGTCCTCCTTCAATTATTCAAGATGCTTTGCCCCTACTATTTTGTTTCCATAACTCTATATTTTTGGCCCTATATGTTTTAAATTTATGTACTCTAAAACCATCACATACATCATTTTCATTTGTAACTTTATCTTTAACTTTTATACTAGTTATTTTCTGCCACCGTAAATAGTTATACTCATAATTAATATTACCTATTTACATTGACTTAAATAACATCAAGCTAATCATTTTTAACTAATACGATAAAATAAAATTAAAAAATGATTTGTTTTGAAACAACAACTAATCTCTAAAATTTAAATTTGAATGAAAAAATACACGCAACTCAACAATCTGATAATTAAATGATTAGTACTTAAAAGTGTATTTTTATCAAGGTTTTATATTATCATTTTGCATTTGAAGTATCAAAAACTCCTTAACTAAAGCATGTTTTATAATAACATATCTAATAATATAAGATACCTTTAATTTGTAGTAAATATTCATTTTAAATACAAGTCTATCATTTAAATAAAAGGATTGATTGATGAGTTTAAGAATTGAAATTGAAAGGACAAAGAGATGATCAAACTTAGAAAAGAGTTGTTGGTACAGTCCAAACCGGAACACTATTTGGTAATTAGATCATATTTGAGGCTGTAGATCTCAGATTTAGGTTTAGTTTATATGGATAGAAAGGTAAGATATAAGCCTATAACTTTTATATCGAGCACAAGATTTAAAAATGTTATTTTCAAGTTTAAATTATAGCAACAACAAAGAAGTCTGAATCTGTCCTACTATCCACGCACTATTCAATGTTTAGCTCATATCTGGAGTTCTAGAAGTCCGAATGACCTCTATTTTTTTAGAAAAGGCTAGATAATTTTATACA
The DNA here is from genome assembly GCA_015708895.1 of Populus ilicifolia. Lineage (NCBI taxonomy): Eukaryota > Viridiplantae > Streptophyta > Magnoliopsida > Malpighiales > Salicaceae > Populus > Populus ilicifolia. Next base: position 190,068 of record SRLM01001400.1, on the reverse strand, counting down.
ATTTTCATGTTTTTAAGTGATTTTAATTCTGATATTATTAATAATGTTTTGGGCAGACAAGAGAAGATAAGGATTGTCATAAAGTCAAGAGTTGGCCACCCACTCATTTATTAGTTATCAAATCAATAGTTCCTAATTTTGGCCTATACAAGGAGACATTTGCCATGTATTTAGGCATCTTAGTTTCTAGATCAAGATTATGCTCTTGCTTTCTCTCTTTGGTTTGTATTACTTATGTTTTGCTTTCATTAATATCAAGTTTATATCTTTCATTTCCTTTTCTTTAGTTAGTTAACTTTTATTTTATTTATGTTTTTATTTTGTTTATTTTTTCTTTTATTATGTTTAGCTAAGTTTATTATGTCAGGTGAAAAGGTTACACTAATGGTGTAACAATAAGTATAATGTAAACTCAATATGGATTTTATTGTTTGTTACTAACATGTTTTGTATTTGTTATCTTGTTCATTTTAATACTTTGCTTGTTAAATGACTAATCTAGATTTATATTGTATAACACTTGGTACAACAAATGCTTGACATTTTTATAGCCTATACTATATAGTATAACTGGCACCTGAGGTATGAAAGGAACTTAATTTATTGTTAACATAAGTTATAATCATGAATTTCTGACGAGATTTACAAGTATTAGCATTAATCGAATAAGATAATTAATGTAATCATGTTAATAATTTATAATCTGATTGGAACCTCCTTTGTGTATGACTTCCAATTGAATAATAAGAGTTTATACTATACTTGTGATTAGTACTTAAAAATATATTTTTTATCAAGGTTTTATATCATCATTTTACACTTGAAGCATCAATAACTCCTTAACTAAAACATGTTTTACAATAATATATCTAATATTATAAGATACCTTTAATTTATGATAAATGTTCATTTTAAATGCAGGCTATCACATAAATCAAAGGATTGATTGATAAATTTAAGAATTAAAATTGAAAGGACAAAAAGATGACCAAACTTATAAAAGAGATGTCAGTGCAATCTAAACCGGAATACTGTTTAGTAATTAGGTCATATCCGGAGCTGTAGATCTCAGATTTATGTCTACTTTATATGAATGGAAAGGTAAGACATAGGCCTCCAACTTCTATATGGAGCCCAAGATCTAAAAAGACCATTTTCAAGTCTAAATTATAGCAACAACAAAGAAGTCTGAATCTGTCCTCCAACCCGAGTATGGTTTAGTGTTTGATCCATATCTAGAGTTTTAGAAGTCTAAATGATCTCAAGTTTTTACACAAGAAAGCTGAGATAATTTCCTATAATATTTTATGTTTTTAAGGATTTTGATGTTATTAATGATGTTTTGGGTAGACAAGAGAAAAAAAGGATTATCACTAAGTCAAGAGTTGACACCCATTCATCAATTAGTTATCAAATCAATAGTTTTCAATTTTGGCTTATAAAAAAAGGCATCAGCTATGCATTTAGGCATCTTGATTTCGAGATCAAGATCATGCTCTTACTTTCTCTTTTTGTATTTTTTTTGTAATGTTTATACTTTGCTTTCGTTAATATCAAGTTTATGCCTTCCATTTACTTAGTTAACTTTTATCTTATTTATGTTCTTATTTTGTTTATTTATTTTTCTTTCTTTTATTATGTTTAGTTAAGTTTATTATGTCAAAGTGAAAAGGTTACACTAATGGTGTAAGATTAAGTATAGTGTAAACTTAATATAAACTTTAATGTTTGATACTAAGATGTTTTGTATTTTGTTACTTATTCACTCTTTAATACTTTGCTTGTTAAATGACTAATCTAGATTTATGTTGTATAACATTTAGTACAAAAAATACTTGACACTCTCATAGCCCATATTGTATGGTATAACCGACACCTGAGCTATGAAAGAAACTTGATTTGTTGTTAACATAAATTATAATCATGAATGCCTGACGAGATTTACAAGTATTAGCATTAATCGAATAAGATAACTAATGTGATCATATTAACAATTTATAATGTAATTGAAACCTTCTTTGTGTGTGGTTTCCAATTGAATAATACGAGTTTATACTATACTTGTTTGACATACCATTAATGGATCCTCTAACCTTGACATTTATTATTATTATTGTTTAATCCTTACATTAATATTTCATCTCAAAATTCTCATCATCTTGTTCTTCTTCTCCTTTTTTTTCTTTATTATTATTGTTGTTGTTGTTGTTGTAATTATTATTGTTATTATTGTTGCTGTTGTTGTTGTTGTATTATTGTCATTTATAATTTATACAATTAAGCTCCCTATGGTTCAATCCTGGTCTTGTCGAGTTATTTATTACTTCGACACTCTTGCACTTGGGAAAATATATCAATCTTTTAGTCATGTCAACTTGTTTGGCATACCATTAGTAGATTCTTTAATCCTTATATTGATCTTTCATCTTAAAGTTCTCATCAATTTTATTACTACTACTACTACTACTACTACTATTGTTGTTATTGTTGTTGTTGTTGTTGTTTTATTGTTATCTATAATTTATATAATTAACCTCCCTATGGTTCGACCCCGGTCTTGCTGGGTTATTTATTACTTCGACACTCCTGCAATTGGGAGAAGACATCAATTTTTTAGTCATGTTACTAACATAAAAGGTCTATAAAAACAATGACTAATCTCTAAAATATTAATTTAAATTAAAAAATACACCCAACTCAATATTCTGTAACTAACATAAAAAGTCTATAAATACAGCAACAATAAAAAAACTAACCACAATGGATATGCCCATATCTCTCAACATGAAATGTGGAGTAATATAATGACTCAAACAAACTTCGACATCTAAAAACTACTCTTTTCATAAACTGTCATCATATTATTCTGCAAAAATAAAATAAACATGTATAAATAAATTTATCGAACATATCGAATAACATCATATGGTATATTTAGCTAGCACTTAACTATAGTTAATTGATTAACATTTAAAAAAATAAAATTATACCATATCAACTAAGTAAGTTTACTTTGTGCATACATTTGCTGTAACCATTTAAACTTTTATTTAAGATCACCCATATTTTACCACATTTCTCTTTTCGTTCTTAAACTAAGATAATCCATAGCAAAGTTGTGAAAATCATCATCAATTGAAACTCTAGGAATTGAGTGGAGCTCAGCTATCACCTTGGAAATACTACAGCCTTCCTGATCCATATTCAAAGTTGAATCACTCTTAGTCGACATGCTCTCAAGCAGTTGATCCTACCTTAATAGCAATTGAACACCAACTTTAGATGTTTTCTTCTTTCTACCTCGAACCTCAGAAGGATCTTGTTCTTTTCTTTTACCATTGTCCTTTATGTTATTGTTGCTCGATATATTCACCCCATCAACCATTCAAGATGTGTCAGTGTTCAAATTTGGAATCCCATTCTCCTCTGAATCACCATTTTCTTCTTCAAAATCAATACCATTAATGTTAGCTTTGCTTGTGCCAAGATTGAGATCATTGCCACTAAGTACTCCTGATGAAGGAGCCCATGCAAACTCTTTAGTTGCGACAATGTTGAAAAATATTCAGTTAAATTTAATCTTAAAAAATGGTTCAATATCGTTTTGTCTAAATTTTTTAATCTTTATGTTATTATTGCTTGACATATTCACCTTACCGACCATTTGAGACATCCCAATGTCCAAATTTGGAATCTCATTCTCCTCTGAATCATTGCTTTCTTCTTCGAAATCAACACCATCGATGTTGGCTTTACTTGTGCCAAGATTGAGATCATTGCCACCAAGTACTCCTGATGAAGGAGCCTATGCAAACTTTCTGGTTGCGAAAATGTTGAAAAACATTTAGTTAAATTTAATCTTAAAAAATGGTTTAATATCATTTTGTCTGAATTTTTTGGCTCTTATTTTCTACATATAATAAGTAAAAGTAAGTAATGAAGGATCATGAATTGAACATTGTTTTAAAAATTTAATAACAAGAAATGAAATTGTTAGGATGATGAGGAATTGACCTAAATTTTTGCTTTCTACCACTCATTGTTAGCTAAACTTGTTCCTAATTTACTACTCCAGCCGACACAAGTTATAAAAACCAGCTTTGTTAATATCCTTCAATCCTTTTTGCATTTATCCGATTTGTTTTCAGTTGTGTTTTAGTTAATGCATGGTCATTTTGTTCTTTGAATGATGTTATAAGAAATTTTCATCCTATTTTATCAAAATGAGTATTAAGTCTAATTCTCATATTAATGGCCTTAATGCATAGATTACAAAATATATGCAACATTTTCTTTATCTAAGCAACCTTATTAAAAAATTCAAGACCTTCCATGATATCTTTTAAAACATTTAACAAAAAAGAACAATTAATGACATCAATTACTTGGATGGACAAATATAACCGTGGATTCAACCAATACAAAAACAATCAATTTTATCCATTTACAGAAACCGTTTCAACATCATAGGTTAACACTAGCTAGCATCTTTTCAATTCATCAACATGGACATAATTAAAGAAGGGCAAAGATATATAATCATGCAAATCTTTTGAAGCAAATGTGTGTGTGTATAAAATCATGATCTGTCAAATTATATCTTTTTCGATATTTGAAACGAATGAAGAGAAGGATTGATAAAAAAAAAAAGTAGGAGAGACAAGGAAGTTTTAGGGTAGAGAGTTTAAAGCTTGAAAATTAATGTATATGCATTTATAAGAAGTGATTTTGAAAAATGATTCAAATAGCATACTAATACTTGGAGAATCTATTTTATTATTTGTAGGTAAAAGTGATAATGATTAAGAAGTGAAAGGGAATGAAAAAATAAATATGCTGAGTATTGATCAATGCATGACCTTCAAAGTATATTGACTTGGGGGAAAACACAACTGATAAAGTTCAAGAAGCTTATAAAGGATATAGAGAGAAAACAAGAAAGAAAAAGCTCTGTGGTTAGTTACAACAAATATTGAACATACATTTAATTTCAATGAGAATGTTCCTGTTAATTCCAAGTAAATCCTGAACATGCATTTAATTTGAATGAGAATGTTCTAGTTAATTCCAAGTAAATCAGAAGAAATTGCAATTTGTGGTGAAAACTAATTAAAATCCATTAATTTTATTTTATTGTTCAAAAAACTTAGTTTCTGCTTACTTCTTAAAAAAAAAGACCGGGTACAAAAACACAGGCTGTTTGGATTCTCAGAAACTAGAGCAAAATAAAACTATATCAAGGCCATATTTGTTTTTCAGAAAGTAGTTTTTGGAAATCCATTCTCCAAACTTTCCCGTGTTTGTTCGCCATTAAGAAAGTTGGTCAATGAAAAATACTTTTTGATCAATTTTGATCAACAGAAAATACTTTTCAGTAAAAGAAGAATTTGGCTTGGTTTTCAGGAAAATGTTTTTCTTTTTTGTTGTATTTGTTTTCCAGAAAATAGTTTCTAGAAAAACATTTTCCGAACTTTTTTATATTTGTTTGCCGTTAGGAAAAATGGTCAATGGAAAACACTTTGCAGTTAAAGAAAAATTTGGCTTGATTTTTAGAAAAATATTTTCCTGAAAAATTTGGATAGAAAAGACTTTTTGAAAGTTGTGAGAAATTTAGAAATGTCATTATGGGCTGATTATATTAAATTTGATCCTTAAACTTTTCATTGCAATGTATATTTTGTTTTGAATATTTATTTTTTAATTTCATCTTTTAAAATTTAATTTTTATGTTAACTTTGGTTTTTATTTTTATAATTGCTATTTGCTTTTTCCTTATCATTTTTTTATTGAAATTTTTTATCTATCAAATTTGGTTCTCATTATTTTGATTGTTACTTATTTTATTTGAAATAATTTATGAAATTTTGATTATTATTATTTTAATTTATTCATCTTTTATTTTTTTAATTTTTTAGATTTGATCTCTATTATTTTGATTATTATTTATTTTATTTGAGATAATTTATGAAATTATAATTTTTTTCAATTTCATTATCATTCAATTATTTAATTTGTAAGATTTATTTCTTATTATTTTAATAAACTTGAGAAAAATAAAATATTAATAAGTTATTTTTTAACTCATTTTTCATAACATAACCAAATACTGAAAATTTTTCAATTTATTTTTCATTACATTACCAAACATTATAAAGTAATTCACTTTTTTGAAATTTATTTTTTTTAAAAAAACTATTTTCCAGCAAACAAATAAGGTTCAAAAATTTATTTTTCAATTCAAAATAATATGCCTTCTTTTTTAATATCCAAACACACCAATGCAAAATCAAAGTTCTAATTTCCTTTAAAAGTAGAAAACAAAGAAATAAAAAATGAAAATTTAGTCTATATCCTACTCTAAGGACATGCTTACAGGTCACTTCGTTTTAAGAATTTTTTATAAATAAAAACTTGTTAAGAACTCTACCATTTATCAGATTCAACAATAATGAGCATGAATGCATTATATTGTTTCCAATAAATAAATGAAAATCAAGCAGCAGCACTATAAACTAGTAGACGACAACTAGGAAACCAATTAACACAATAAATAGATCATCAACAGCACATAAATAAAATTTTAAGCTAAAAAAATTAAAGATAGATATAAAGGCAGGAACTTACGGGTCTCTCTTTTGTGTGACTTTTTCCAGCACAAATCTGTTGTGTTGTTTTGCAATCCGAAATAATGGAGACCTCTCGGCACAATTTATATCGGTGAAGGTGGCAGATCTTTGTTTGAAAGAAGAAGGGATAGAGGGGAACAAGGATGAACACTTTCTCTGCATCTAACTCTGGCGTCCTGTAACGGGTTGTTTTTGAAAAAAATTGCAATGGTTTCGTTGTCTTTTAGCAAGAGAGGGGAACATAGGGGAAGGATGAAATTTAGGAAACAGGAGTCCAGATCAATGGCAGTAGTTTGGGAACAGAGAGGAAGATGAGCTCTCGGATTGGGACAGTTTTGCAATGTTAATTAATTATGCAGTGTCAATGAGAGAGAGGAGAGCCACCAGAAAAGCAATTGTAAATTGCATTTCACAAACTGAGGTTGGTTCTCAGTTTTCAAGTGCGATCTACGTGAAATAAAAGCGGTGGTTAATATTAACCGAACACTTTAAACCAACGTTTGCCTCCAAGGATGCAGTAACCCAAATCAAATCCACTAGTTGACGCCGTGAACAAAAAAGCATGGCAAAGAGAGTGCAGAAAAAAAATACAAATAACAGAAAGGAAGGCAACTAAAAAACAGCAGCAAAGAATAAACACTACAAGATTTTACAGTTTTACCAATGAAAATATTTCGTTGGTGTGTGATTAGAATTTCATTGGTGATTTTTTTATCGACATCATCATTGACAGATGATGTTTGTTGGGTTACCTTTCGTCGGTGATTCAACATTCCGTCGCTATATCGGTCGGAAAAATAAAAAAACTATTTGCCGATGGTTTTACAGATGGAAATTGCGCGCAAAAAAAAAATTCCCGCTTAGATGTACCGATGGATTTGTATTCTGTCGGTGATATCTCGGTAAAGCTGTCGGTGGGTGTATGAAATACCGACCGAATATATCCGTTTGTAAATTTGTCAGTAAGTGTGGCAGCTACTGTCAAATACTGATGGCGTTTTTCCATCGGTAAGTCGGTCGGTGAGGTATGAAAAACTGACTAAATATATCCGTTTTTAAATTAGTCAGAAAGTGTGGCAGCCACTGTTAAATGCCGACGGAGTAATTCCATCAGCATTTTGGTTGGTAAGTGTATGAAATCATGTAATTTTTTTTCTAAATGTTTTTTGAAAAATTATTTAGGATATCTAATATAAAACTATGTAAATTAATTGTAATACAAATCAATTATGTAAATAAAATTTATATTAAAAAAACCAAGTTAAATAATATTCATTATAAACTGAATATGTTTTTTAAAAAATATTAAATAAAGTTTTAAAGTTAAATAATATTTATTACAAATTAATATAAAGGTGGAGCTGGAGGATGGGGAGGAGATCCTGGAGGAGGCTGGTGGTTATATGGCCAAAAAGGATTAGGCGCACATGTTCCACTATTTTCCATGTTCATAACCATTTTGCGGAGCTATTCGTAAGCCGCTTTTTGTTGTTCATACTCCGCTTGTTGTTGCTTATACTTCGCTTTTTGTTGCTCTTGAGATGCTTTGAGGTGAGTGTACTCCATTAATAGGTGGTTGTATTTCTCAGTGAGCTGAGCCGTGTAGGCCTTGAACTCCTTAGATTTGAAGCTCGATATTGATTGAGAGTTCTCAACGGTTGAAACACTATAGGTTAACCACAAGTTGTCGGCCGTAATGTTGGAGAGCCCGTAAACCTGATTCTTATCAGGTCCACCTAAGGAGCCAACCTCCATCCACAAATCCGAATCGAATTCCAGATGGTTCAAAATATCATCCCTATATCTCTCCCTCAATAGATTATTATAGGTCTCCTGAAAATTAAAAAAAAAAAACAAGTAATCATCATATTCAATTCAATAAACATAATAACTTACAAAATGAAATGGTTGAACAAACATATCATGAAATGTTGAGCACGGTTATCAACGAACTATTGCATCCCCTTATAGCGGTCTTGACTTCGCACTTGCGTCTCCACAAACAGCTCCATTGGGCTCGGCTCACGTCCAAGAGACGCAGCCTATAATGAAAAAAAATATATTAACAACAACTGAATTTAATGATATATTTTATTAAAATTAATCTTACCATCTGTTTCGCATATGCAGCAAATAGAATGGAGCCGCCAGTGTTGCTGTCACCCTGCCATGAATTGGTCGATTCTGGTTGCCAGCACTAGAATGTGAGCGTCGTGTGAATCGCTCAGACATCACATGTTCAATATAGCATGGCCATATATCTTCTGGGATGTATATCGATTTAAAATCCCTCCAAACTGCAACATCGTTCCAACCTTAGAAACCCTTATCCCTTGTGGTTTTTTTTGCCTTTCTTTGTGCTTCATACCAAAAATCACGCAACCAAAAATTACATTTCAAAACATAAATTTTTATTAGAAAAAATCTTGTATTGTTTTTTATCTTACCTAGTTGCTACATGATTTTCCCACACCTTCCTCACAACAGTGTTATGCTCACTATCCCAGCAGAATTTGTACTGTGTATAAATGAACAAGTTTAGATAAAAATAATAATTTTTTTAAAATTAAATTAATAAGCTGAAAATTATAAATTAACACCAACTTCAAATTTGTTAAACCATGCATTGATTTGAGACATCCATTCAGGATACTTTGATATCTGACTCCACTAAAATAATGAAATCTTCATCGACGATTTAAATGCCGATGGTATTACTCGGGTGGCTTCAATGTTTGTGAACTTGAAAATAAATGAAATGAATTCAATAGTGATTATTTCATAAATTATGTTGTAATATAAAAAAGAAAAAACTAAAACCTTAACAAACTTACATTTAAAGGTCATCCTTCCACTATGCCTTGTACTGGCGGGTAAATTGATTTCACTGCGAAGGCATGCCGCCTCTACGCTGTGAAGTAGCGTTGGAAGAGGCAACATCGGTTGACGGCGCAGGTGGTGTAGGTGCCTCTTCTTTAGAGGCACCTAAGAAGATATCCTCATCGCTGGTAGACGAACTAGCTACGACCTTACGTGAGTGACCAGCTCTGGTTTTTAATCTACGCATCTACACAATTTTATACAAATAATTATATAATTAAATTCGAATGTTAAAAAAAAATTCAACAACACCTTCCCTATACTGTATACTACCCAAATCTACAAACCTACACATATTAACAATAGTTACAACCAATTTACCCAGTCTAAACTAATTATTCCAACATATTCAATTCTTAATCCTAAGGTAAATTCAACATTAAAAATTACAATTCCATAAATTATTCAATAATTATGCCAATACAAAAAAATAATAAATTAAAAAAAACTCTAGAATAACAATCAAATAAATGGAAAAAATTAAACCCAAATCATGCAATAATAAAGTAAAATTAATAAGTATTCCAACATATTCAATTACTAATCCTTAGATAAATTCAACATTAACAATAAATATTCAACAAATTAACTAATAATAATTAAGCCAAAACAACAATAAAAAATATTCAATAAATTCAAAAAACAAAAAAACTATAGACTTTAGCAATGAATTATGCAAACAAAAACTATGGATTTTATCTACATTACAAAAAATACACTAAAAGAAAAAACATAACAAAAAAATAGCAAAAAAAACCATTAAAGTAAATTGAAAAAGAAGAAACACTAACATTTTCAATTGATGGTGATTCACCACAAAAAAAGCTTGATATCGCTGGTGAAGAAAGGAGATCCAAACGGAGAGGAAAAGAAAGGTAAAGAACTTTGAAGGGGAGAGAATGAACTTAAGAAGCGGTCGGGGGCACATATATGGTGGTTTTACCAACAGATTCCTTACAGAGTTACCGACGGTCATATGCTAGTTTTACCGATGGACTAACCGACGAATAGAAAATTAATTGTTATTTTTAATTTATTTCGTCGATGAGGTGCAAAAATCCATCGGTAAATTTTGAATTTCGCACCAAAATTTGTAATGTCCCTCTATATTTTTCATGATCCGTTGGTAAATCTGTTGGCAATATGACGCAGTCAGAGATGCATTTAATACACAATGCTTTGAAATGCATGCAGTCCGTCGATAAATTTGTTGGTAAAATTGATCTGCTGCCAAATTTCTGACGGACTCAACTCCGTCGCTCATGCTGTTGGTGATGTGGTGGTATTTCAAGTAATTATTTTTGAACTATTTGTGAAATGTCGATGGCCTAAGGCTCGTCAGTGATGTGGTGGCATTTCCAGTAATTATTTTCAAACTCTCTATGAGATACCTACAGCCTGAGGGCCGTCGGTGATGTGGTGACATTTCCAGTAATTATTTTTGAACTCTCTATGAAATGCCGACAACCTTAGGGTCATCGGTGTTGCCGTCGGTGATGTGGTGATATTTCCAGTAATTATTTTTGGACTCTCTGTGAAATGTTGATGGCCTTAGGGTCGTCGATGTTGCCGTTAGTGATGTGGTGACATTTCCAGTAATTATTTCATGTCACAAAATATACCATACATGATCAATAATTATTTTAGGTAATTATTTTGTAATTGTGACATTTGAAATAATTATTTCAAGTAATAAATATTTTGTGTTTTAAAATATATCATCCATAATCTAAATTACATGAAAAAAAGGGTTTTACATAGGGTTTCATTTTGGTAGTTAGTTAGAATTTTCTTCTTCAATGTCATCAATTGAATTGTCATCACCTTCATTGCAATCTTCAATATGAATATCATCTTCTTCATCGACAGTTGCTTGTACGCTAGAGCTTAAAACAAAATTCAACTCTTTTACATCAACATCAACAAGACTATCATTTAAAAAACAAAAATTTAAATTTTCTTCCAATTCAATTGAAGGAACAACATGATATGGTTCAACCACCTCACTAACTTGAAAGAATTCATCTCGCACACTTTTGTCTTCATTCTCATCCCGAACAACCTTGACACGACCCTAGGATTTTGTTTTAAAAATGAACAACCAATCCACTCTTGATTGATCCTTTCTAAATAAAGGGGTGTCTATGTAATAAACTTATTGACATTGTTTTATAAGAACAAAGACATTGTTTATGTTGCGAAGTCTAGCTTTTGAGTTGATTTTGACCAGACCATAGTGCGGATTAACTCTGATTCCTCTGTTAGTCGTGTCATACCAATAACATTTGAATAAAAACACTCTATTCTGCTTATTATGATATTGCAGTTTGACGACCTCATCTAATCTACCATAGTAGTCAACATCTAACTCACTACTAGTGGATCCTTTAACACAAACACCACTATTGTATGTCTTTCTTTTTTGCTCGTATTTTTCAGTATGGAAAACATATCCATTGACAGAATACCCGTTGTAGCACTTACATTTTTTTTTCAGGCTCCAGGCTTAGTGAAGACAATGACTTAGGTGCACTCTTTCCCATTTGATAAACCTTGTATGTAATGTTCATCAAGAAACAATAAATGAAAGAGAATCTTGTAATGACATGTATACATACAGTAATTTTGCAAGTTAGAATGAGTCTGTGATAGTGCTTATATATGTTCTGAACCACGTGGAAAACTGCTCATCTTGTAATTGAAAGATCTGGGATTCAATCAGTTATGAGTTATTGGAGAGCAAATATTATCGATGTTGCATGTAAGTGATAATAAGTGTATGATATTATAATATATAATTAATAGTATACTACTAACAAAGTTTAATTAGTATAAACTTACGAAATAAAAGGTCTCAACTTATCACTGTTAAATTAAACGTAGTTGTGTGCTTGTTTGAACTTTATTTTTGACAAATATCTTCCTCTTATGGTATTTTTAGGCATGGGTCATCTAGTATTGGAGAATATTGACAAGTTCTCACTAGAAGGTACTTCATCTCCATCATCATGTCGGGGAACACGATTGATTCTTGTTTTCGGATGAGGTTCAAAATAGTACGAGATAAATGTTGAGATCTTATCAACAATATATGCCTCACATATCAAAGCCTTAACATGCACCTTGTTCTTAACCTTTTTCTTCAGATTAAACAAGTACTTGCATTGAAATATTAATCAAGTATTTTCAATTAAGAAAAACATATAAAATACTTTTATATATGAATTACATTGCAACTATAATATCTAACTGTTCAAATAGGTACATCCATCTATATTGTACTGGTCCTCCAGCTTTTTCCTCGAATGGTAGATGTATAGGGAGATGCTCCATTGAGTCAAAAAATAATGGAGGGAATATCATCTCAAGTTTGCATAGTGTTTCGATGATATTCGTTTGAAGTCTCTCAATGTGATTAACATTCAACTTGCTGGAGCATATATCTTTGAAGAAATAACTAGTCTTTGTGAGTGCATCTTATATTCCCTTTAGCAACAAACCATGAAAAGCTAATGGGATGAGTTTGCATAAACACGTGGCAGTCATGACTTTTCATTCCATACATTCTGCAGTCCTCAACATTAACTAGCCGTGATATATTCGATGCATGTCCATCTAGAAAACACAGACTCTTAAGCCATTTGTAGACTAGCAGCTCTGCGTTTTTCTCTAACACGAAGCTTGCACTTAGTTTTGCGACCCATGACTCATCATAAACCACCTCCATATTTTTACAGTTACAGTATAAAGTTATATCCAATTTAGCCTTGATGTTGTTCTTTGTCTTCCCCTTCACATCCATAACGGTGTTAAAAATGTTATCAAACATGTTCTTTTCGATATGCATAATGTCATGGTTATGGCGGAGCAGATTGGTCTTTAAATAAGGAAGCTCCTAAAGTATACTTTGCTTTACCCAATTATAGGTCAAACCAAAACCAGAAAACTTTTGCTTACCTGATTGAAGGTCAAACACAATGTCATCATACACTTAGACAATATCATGCAATTCTTCACCAGAAGACGCGGGGGTGCAACATCTTTTTCAACTATGCCAATAAAAAAATCTTTTCTATTATTTCTGTACTTGTGATTAAGTGGCAAGAAGCAATAGTGATAGTAAAAAAAAGAAGCTTTGCCTCCATTTGCTAGAGTGAATGCCTTGTTATTTTCCATGCAGTATGGGCATGCAAGTTTCCCATGTGTGCTCCAACCAGAAAGTAATCCATAAGTTGGAAAATCATTGATAGTCTATATCAAAACCGCCCTCATAAGGAAATTTTATTTCCTCAATATATCATAAGTTAGAGCTCTAGAGGACCACAACTACGCCAACTCATCAATCAATGGTCGAAGACAAACATTTATATTCTGTCCTGGCTACTTGGACCAGGTATGACAGTAGATAAAAACATGAACTCTGGCCTCATACACATTCTCAATGGCAAGTTATAAACTACAAGTATGACCGGTCAATAAGAATAAAGAGCAACAAATGACCTAAATGGGTTGAATCTGTTTGTACATAACCCAAGATGTACATTCCTTGATTCAGCTGAAAAGTGAGGATGAACACCGTTAAAGCATTTCCACGCTTTGCCGTCAAAAGGATAAACCATCACTCCATTAACCACATGGTGTGCTTAATGCCATGTCATCTGCTCAGCAGTCTTTGAGACATGAATAACCTCTATAGTCTAGGTGTGATTAGGAAGTATCTAAATTTTTATGCCACTAGAGTCTTTTCTCTACTAGTTCTAAGTTTGTAATGCAAATGCTCGCATGTCATGTACTCGGTCATCTCAGCATTTTTAAGGTAGTATAACATGCAGAAGTTAGGGGCACATGTCAACTTTCTGGTATCCTAAATCAAGGGGTTTCATCATGGACTTCGCAGCATAGAAGTTCTCTTTTAGCTTGTTCTCTTCCAGTAAAATGCTTCTTGCCCATTCAATAATCTTGTCATACCCGGCCCCACTCAACCCGTGCTCTAACTTGATGGTGAACACCTGTGCTACGACCGATAATTTACTGTGATTCATGCAGCCATCCTATAATGGTTCTTTAGAATCTTTCAACAAATCAAAAAACCTAACCGCATCTACATTAGGTTCTTCTTCTATGATTGGACATTAACTGACATTACCTTGATTCATTCTCATTGCATCCATAATTATATTTCTGTAAGGATTAGTGTTGTCATTCTCGTTGTTAGCACTAGAGTAGACCTAACCACCATTTCATCCATTCTCCTCTCACTAACATATACTTCTCCATGTGCATACCAACACTGGTAATTCTCCATAAACCCTTTATGTAGAAGATGCATCATACAACATCTAGATGCAAATACTTTTTATTTTGACACTTCCTGTATAGACACCTAATACCGCCTCCAGTAAAATTTCTAAGAGTAGATGTTGCAAAATTAATAAAACCTTGAACCCCATTATAATAATCCATCCTCCGCAATCCTTGGGGTGAATCTCGATACATCCATGAACGATTATCCATGATTTATATCGAACCTCTATAAAATTATGATGATATAATGTATTAATTAACTAAGTTAGGTAAATAAACTTGCAAAAATATCACTTTACCTCCAGATTATCCAACAAACCAATCACAACTTCTCATAAATATTAAAAATTCATTATCATTTATCAATGTCTATAGAAATTAAAATATATAAATTTATAGAGAAATTACCACTCCGCAATACCATTAACAAAACTTTAAACGGACCTAGTAAGAAGCTATTAATTATTTCAAAATAGCATATGTACTTTGGTAGTTTCATAAAGTTTTAACAATTTACAAACAAATCCAATCTTACAAAATCTAAAACAAACCATAACAAGTATAGAATTATACATTTATATACTATAAGTGTTTGACAAATAACAATAAAACATGTACATTTACTAACAAAATACATATACTAAAAAAACAATAAAATTGACATTTAATTAAATATTAAGATTTAAAAAGAAAGAATTACTTACAAAAATTAATAAAATCCATCGGTAAATTAGAACACGGATGCTGTGGCCACAAAACTTCAAGAAATATAACTTGATTTGCTAATATGAAGGAGATTTTTGTTTGGGGGGGGGATGGGGAGCTGGTTGCAGTTGGGGAGAGTTGAGATTAGAAAAAAGAAGTAAAAATAGGGGAGGAGAGGGTCCGCAGGTGAATATGAATTAACTTTTCCCAACGGTTTCATCGATGGATTTTCCATCGGTGAAGCCATCGATGATTCTGACGGCACAACCGACACGTCACCGTATGGATTTGCCATTTCAAATTCGTTAGTGAATTCATCGACAATATAAATAGCGGTCGCTGTACGGCCTGTCTTTTTAAATTCATCGATGATTCCGTCTGAAAAAATAACTCGTCAAAACCTTCACGTCAGTGACCTGTTTTTGACGGTGATGTTTCTGTCTGTAATTCAGTCAGTAACTACTGACGGAAAATTTTCATCGGTAGTTACCGACTGAATTCTGGACGGAACATAATCGTCCGTAATTTCAACCTCAAATTACCGATAGAAATATTCTATCAGTAAATCCATTACTATTTAATGAATTTCTAGTAGTGAAAGCAGACCCTTAAAAACCTCTTGAAAACTCAACTAAGACATGCCCTAACAATTAATAAAAAAATGATAACAAGAAGAAGAAAGCCAGAAAGCAAATAAGCTGAAGGCGAAGAAAAAGCCTAAACCTAAACAAATAAACATGTCCATTGAATGTGAAGATCCCAAAGGAAGTTATAACGTTGCCTGTAAATGGCATTGGGGGTACCGGAGAAAGAAAGAGGCCTGGGGTTGAGAGAAGAACAAAACAAAGAGAAGAGAGAAGCACAGCAAGAAGGGAAAAAACCATCAATCACAGACCAGACAAAAAAGAGAGCCTAACATACTTGGAGAAAACAAGCTACTTGTAGAAGGGAAACCTTGCGGAAGCAGTTGTCTCCTTCAGCAAAACCTGAAGGCCAAATAAAGAAACACATGACAAGTTTGTTTTTAATGGATTCATGAATTATTATTTCCAAAAAATGAATTTATCTGGACAGTGATCTCAAAGTTCTAATCTAAAAAATTAAGAAACGGAGCAAATTCTTGAATCAATTTCTTGTAGTTAAATAATAAATTCTACTCTGCTAATTGCTTACTGAGCTGTCAGTTTTAATTGCATATTCATTTCTGTGATTGTCTAGGATGCTGGGATTGGAATAGTGCCATTTATTTCTGCCTTCAAAGCTGGGCCACGCCTTGCTGCATGAGGCCATATATAGCTTGTGTCAAGATCATTCCTAGCCTGCAATAATACCACTTTTTTTCCCGCATGGAAGTGATGCGACTCTTTGTCGATATGATTTCTACTTTGCTAAACATGCACTCCCTCTTTCCCCTTAAAAATAGTCAGCGGGATGCAGGCTTCCAACCAAGAAACGTAAGATGCAAAGCCCCGCACCTCATTATGGTCATATTGGCATACTCAAGCTGATCAAGGGGGTGTCCATTTTCTTTTTCTCTTACTTTCTTGCCACTTGAAAGTAGATGGATAATAATCATTGAATTACCAACAGTGTCCTAGTGGCGGCGGTTCCAATAAATTGAATTCAGAAGAAAATTGGTCAAGATTGTGGGGTGCCTATACGTAATACAAGCATAGTTGAATTCAGATAATTTTTTTATCGGAACAGAGTGAGTAATTTATTGCTACCCGTTGTCATACTGTTTGATAAAGCTTTTGAGTGTCTAAGCTTCTTGTTTCGCACTTATGATGCCTAGTGCTATCTAATTTCTAAGATTTTAATATATTCAAAATCCTAATATTGATTGTCATTGACCTTTGGATGCAATTTGCAAGTGAAGCTCTATATGTTTGGAGTTCAGCAGTTCATAGGGGTTTAGGTTTGAACTTTGCTATTAAAAAATCATATTTAGAATGAGCATAAATGATCTGCCAAATTTAACTCTCAGTTCCAAAGAAAGCTTTGCTTTCAAATACATGAATCATAATATACTGGTAAAGAAACAAGAAAAAACATGAATGTGAGAAATTCTATTGAGATTGGTCGTGGTGTATACCGTTTAATGGCTTGTTCTTACCTTGTATATGGGTTATAAGATCCTGTAGTTGCTATACTGCGTGCTTCTTTCTGTAGTGTTCTTTTGCAAGAAATTTTTTAACATTGCTTGCTCCCAAAATAAACATATTGGCTCAGCATTCTTTTACTCATACATAATAATATGTAACATATGCAATAATTAAGATTTTCTCTCCCCCTCCCTTTCCAACAAATGGGCATGACAGTGATCTCTATTTCTTTTGGTCAGAGAATGGGGAAGACACAAGTATCGAGATATAAGCATGGGCAGAAATTAATATGAACCCCACTACTAGCAAATTTGAGTAAGTGGCTGAATGTCGGATCCTTTCTATTGAATAAGAGTTGTTGTAGAATCTATTTTGATAAAAAAAAATATATAAATAACTAATATATTAACTGCTAATATTCTAATATAGGTAAGAATATATATATATATATATATAGTTTAATGCACTAATTATGGTAAAATAAATCTTATAATTGTAGCCATAATTTCTGTAATTCTGATCCATAATTTCTGCCACTGATACTCCCCCTTAAATTGATGTTGTATGATCAAGAAGCATCAATTTTTTTAACAAGAAAGTGATGTCAATGCTTCGAGAGAGTCATAGTGAACACATCGACATGCTGAAGAGTAGTGGAGATATATGGAAAAGAGATAACACAAGTATCATATGCTTCACAAATAGAATGATAATCCACTTTAATGTGTTTAATATGGTCATGAAATACCAGGTTAGCAGCATTCTAAATGGCACTAGTATTATCTGCATGAAGTGGAGAAAGTTCAACTTGAGGAAATCAAAACTCACCTAAAAGTCCCCAAAACCAAATAATTTTAGAGTAGGCAAAGGATATAGCATGACATTCAGATTCAGTGGAGGACTTAGAAACCTAATCTTTCTTCTTACTTTTCCAAGAAATAAGAAAGATACTAAGAAACATACACCACCTAGTAATTGAACAGCAAATGTCAGAACAACCAGCCCAATCAGCATCATTATATGCAACCAAACAAATAGAAGAATCTATAGGAAAGAAAAGTCCTCGAGCAAAAGTGTCATGCAAGTAATGAACAATGTGACGAATAGCAGCCAAATAAAGGTATGTAGGTGTTTGCATAAATTGGCTAACTTGAACAATAAAGAAAATACCAGGTCGAGTGATAGTGAGATAGTTTAGACTCCTTACCAGTTGCCTATATAAAGAGGAATTAGATAGAAAATCACCCTCATCACGATGATATTTAACATCCACTTCCAAGGAAGTATCAACTGAACGACCTTTTCGAAGACCAAACAAAGCAATTAACTCTTTGATGTATTTATGCTCATGTAGAAAAATACTGTAAAAGACCTAAGTCCTTTATATGAAAAGAAGACTGAAGATGTTATTAAAGCTGAAAAATCAATGTAATGTCAGCCCCTATAATAATTATATCATCAATATATACCAAAAGCAAGATGATTCCTTAAGTAGTCTTGTGGGAACAAAGAGGAACCCTACTGACTCTGGATAAAGGAGAAGGTAAGAAGCATATAGCGAAACTTATCAAACCAAACATGCCAGGCTTGTTATAGACCCTAGTGTAAACTTCGGGAAAATAAATAAATAAAAGTGAAGAAATTCATGCATATGGTTAAATAAAAATAGGAATTAGAAATTCCTGAAAATAAATTTTCAAGCAAAATAATTTGAGATATTATAATAAACCTGATACTGTTAAGGGTTGGATTTAATTGAAGAGAATAATACACTTAAAGGAAATGGAGCCTAAATGAAAATAAAGAAAATTATAGAGTATAAATATTCTCTCCTCACCAAAAATCTGTAGGAACCATAAGGAAAGAAAATATGGAGTTTTGTATCTATTCTTGTAAAATTAAAAGAGAAATACTAAAATTTCAAGAACCCATCTAAGATTAAGGGTTTATAGATAGGATAAACGCTTATGTGCAATGGATTAACAAGAAAATTGAATAGGAAAAAAAGAAAGGAGGGAGTTGAAAATCTTTAACTGGTTGAAGATCAAAATCGTAATTCATACCGGGTAAGGTGTTTTAAATATGATCTTAAAAATTCATTTCAAATTTGATAATGAATTGATTCCTTGATATTGAATTATATGTTAGGGTTCTTAAACATGAATTGGAAAAAATATTTTTGTTGTTAAAATTAAGTTAATTCATGTGTAGTATGTAGTTTATGAAAATATTATGTGAAGGGAAGGGGGTGACGAATCTGGACAAATCATCTCCTGACTTTTGATAAGATTTTGGGTAGGAAGATAAGGAAATTAGAATCAGGTTCCTTCATAGAAATTATAGATTTGGATGTTAGCTAACCAAGAAAATTGGTCTTACTCAATTTGGAGATGTAGAACTCCAGTTATGGGTTACCAACTTAGATTAAGTCGTGATTGACTCTATAGGACAGTAAGACTGATTAGTTAATGAGCAATGTTGACTAGCTTCATGTCTTAACTTTTTAAGGAGATCAATCTCATTTAAAATAAAGTTTTAAAATTCTAGATATAGTTAAAAATCTAATGAGTGTTCAAATAGTAACAGTTTAATATCTAGACAGTAATGGTTAGATAGTAACAGTTGGATAGTAACGGTTAAACGGTAATAGTTGGACAGTAACAGTTCAATATTTAAACAATAACGGTTGGATAGTAACAATTAGATAGTAATAACAGACTTTTACATGAATACTATATGTAAGAATATAAAAGAATTAAATCATACAAACACATGCACATTGAAATACTAACTCTAAAAATATACATGATATATGTATGTATGGTATTATGAGGAAATAAACATGCATAGACTATTGCTATGATATATGCCTAGTGTATTTACAAGGTTAGCTTCAGCTAATGGCATTCATGACAAGATTACTGGGAAATGAATTATAAAATTAGCTTCAGCTAATGACATCTATGATAGGATTGTTGGGAGATGAATTACAAGATTATCTTTGATTAATGCATCCGTGATAAGATTTTCAAGAAATGAATTACAAGATTAGACTTTGTAAGGTCACCCAATTCTTGCAAGTAAATAAAAGTGTTCAAATTAAGAATATGCAAATGAATGTTAATTGGGTATAAAAGATTTACAAGTAAAATATAAGTTGTCTGTTAGAATTCTTATAGATCCAATAGAAAATCAATACTTTATTCGTATACATTACATAAGCATATATATGTTTCTTTTATCAATCTAATGATATGTTTATTTATGTAATAGGTCCATCAAATATCCAGAGAGATTAGTAGTTTAGGACTCTAATTTATCAAGCTTATACAAATATTTAACTTAAGCAAAAAAGCTTATACTTTTGTGTAAACCTTAATGTATTTATAAAAGTTTAGCTTAGCATGTAGTACTTTAATTATCTTGTAATTAACACTTTTGAAATGTTTAAGAACACTTATTATATTGTAAAAGCTTTTTTTGTATGTTAGTATTATATTTTCTTTTAAATTTTATTATATGATATGTGGGCTATATTTATATTAAACTTACTTATAGAATATAAATATAACACACACACACACACATACAAGTGCATGTGTGTGAATTATATGATTTGAATTATGATAATTAATATAAGGTCTGAAATTATAGGACTTTATGATGATGGATTGATTGAGTAAATTGATAGTAGTCAATAACTTGGAATTTTCTAAATACAAACGAAACTTCGCTGAATTTCTAATAGATTTTTTTTAAAAAAAAGTTATTCTTAAATTAAGAGCACATGTTAGGATCTGTTAATATTGATCAAGTTGTATAGTCAGATTGTTACAATAGAAAGATTGTTTTAGCTTGCAAACATCAGCAGTGCTGTAGAAACGAACCATAGTGGTGGAGTCACATATATCTCTTCCTGAAGATCTCTATCCAAAAAAGCATTCTTAAGATCCATATGTCGTAATGACTAGCCCTTAGAAACAGCAATGGCTATAATAAGTTGCACAATTGTTATTTCTGCTACAAGTGCAAAGGTTTCTTCATAGTTTATGCCATACTCCCGACGAATACCAAATGCCACCAACCTTGCTTTATACCTGTCAAATGAGCCATGAGATTGTAACTTAATGGAATATACATATTTACAACTAATAAGCTTAACACCAATAGGCAATGGAATAATATCATTCTTTTTAAGAGCCTAAAGTTCTTCTTGCATTGCTTTTTTTCAACATACATGTTTAGTTGCCTAAGAATAAGAGGTAGGAACTATAGTATCATTTAAAATAGCAGAGAAAATATATTTATCAAGAGGATGACAAATGTGAGAAGATCACCGAAGAGTAACTAAGGCAGGAATTGAATCATGAAGGATTTGTAAACTTAGTAATAGCATCATAACATAAAAGACCTTTTTTACCGGCGCTATAAAGCACACCTTGCTAACTGAGCTGTAAGCTTGTAACGCTCATGAGAAGGCAAGGAAACAAAGAAAACATAACCAAATATATGTAAATTATGGTGGTCAGGATGCATGCCGAAAAGACGATAGTAAGGAGAATTAAAATTCAATTGTTGAGAGGGTAGATGATTAATCAAATCAACTGTAATAGATAAAGCTTCCATCTAAAATTTAGGTGAAACTGAAAACTCTAAAAGTAATGTACGAACTATATCCAACAAGTGATAATTTTTATGTTTAGCCACCCCATTTTGTTAAGGGGTATAAAGACATGATTATGAAAAAATGATATCTTTCTATTGCAGGAGAGCCTGAAATTCATGTAAAATATATTCACCATCATTATTAGACCGGAACACCTTAATGCAGGTTGAGAATTGTGTCTCAATATAAGCTAGAAATGTTTGGAAAGTAGTGAAAATCTTAACTTCGGTGTGTAGAAAACAGATCTAAGTAAAACGATTATAATAATCATTGAAGGTCACAAAATATTTATACTATGCACGTGAAATAACGGGACCAATGCCCCAAGCATCAGAATGTATAATCTCAAAACATGTATTAGCATGAATGTCAAAAACAAGAAAAGGTAAAGTTTTATGTTTTCCTAGTTTGCAAGTAGAACAGTTTTCCTAGTTTGCAAGTAGAACAATCAAAAGACAAGCTATGAGTAAAACCCTTATCTTTGTGACCAAGAAAACCACACTTCATTAAATTAGACAAAATAACATTATTTTGATGGCCCAATCATTTATGCCAATTTGATGCCTTATTTTCAACAATAATAGAAGCTAAAGACAAAACTCTAGAAATAGTAAATTACATCATAAATAATCTTTTCACTTTAGCCTCCTCGCAATTACCTCCCCGGATATTTTATCCAGCACAAGACAACCATTACAAGAGAGATGCAAATCCCAGTTATTATCCACCATTTGTCCAACAGAAATTAAATTAGCATACAGCCCAAGAGAAACAAATATATGAGAGAAAAAAAGTCCAATATCACCGATAACTGTAATTGAAATATTATTACCATTAGCAATATGAATATTTTGTGTGCCCCTATACTCTCAAAGATTACATAACAAATCAGATAAGCTAATTATATGATTGGATGCTCTAGAATCAACAATCCAAGAAGAAGAGATAGTATTACCTTAACATGAAGTCAAAGCACAGAGAATGCAATGATAATCATGTGTTTGTACCATTTCTAGAGTGATAGTGGTTATGGAAGTAGAACCAAGGATGTAATGGTTTACAACAGCAGCTTGAAAAGCTTGTGCTCTCTGATTTTTTAGACGTGTAAGACATTCTTTAATAATGTGTCCATTCTGCTTATAATAACTATAGAATTTCTTACCATAATTACGGGCAATATGCCTATACTCCCTGCAGTTGTAGTACTGTGTGGTTCCTTTATCTCGATTCTTCTCTTGAGCAGCATCAACAACATTGGCAACCTCATTTGTCTCTTTGGATTCACCTATTACAAATTGTATAGCTATTCTTTATTCTTCACATAATAATTCACCTAGACAGACATCCAAAGAAGGAATTGGATCTCTATTAAGCAACCTAGCCTAGGCAATCTCAAATTCTAGTCTTAGTTTCATCAAAAACTGATCTCACTTGTTAACTTCATAAATCGCTTGAAGACTAGGTAAGGCCTCTTTAGATATATTAGAATAGATAATACCAGAATATTCGCTTCATAGATTAACAAAACCAGAATAATATTACTCAATCGAGAGATTACTTTGACTGAAATTGTTGATCTTGAGTTCAAGTTGAAAGTATCTTGATGATATATATGTTTTAGGTGATCCCACATCTCTCTAGCTATACCAAAGGAGTGTAAATTATTCACCATATGACCTTTAATAGATGTTAAAATTCAAGAAATAAATTACTCACCATATGACTTTTAATAGATTTTAAAATTCAAGAAATAATTTGAGTATCATTTGTCTCACATTGACCAAATTCTGCATCATTTGCAAGAGCAGGAGAAGTCCCATCAATATGCCTCTAAAGCTCTTTTCCTTTCAAAAATATCCCAAAATAAAATTCCTATGTTGCATGGTTCTTGTATGTAAATTTTTTACTTAAAGTTTTTGTAGATATTCTTAAAAAAAATCAAAACTAAAAATCTTAAAACAAGACTATTAGCTAAAAATAAAACAAAGTTATTGATTAAAAATTTAATTAACCCAAAAAAAAAAACATATTAGAAGGTTACAGAACCTTCTTCTTGTTAGGAGATCCAAACATTCAAACACACACAAATTTACGTGGTTTGGCAATTTGCCTACTCCACGGAGCTACTGGTTTGTATTAATCAAGCTCAAAAGCAATACAAACAACAAAAATAAGGAGGAGAAAACTTCTCTACTCAACTCAACTCTCACCCTTAGCTCTCTCTCTGTGTTTCTCTCTATCTCGTGTTCAATCTCAGCTATCAATACACCTTCTATTTATAGCTGAGGAGGGAGATGATTGTTCAACAATGGTGGGCAAGTTAGGCACCTACCATTTGACTATGACTTCAACCATGGCTGCCACCAAACATGGCTGCCACCAAACATTTGTGTCCACACACATAACAATCTCCCACTTGGACACAAATGGTGTTAGGTCTGTCTTTTAATCTTCAAGACCCACTGAAGCTTTACACAACTTCAGTTTATCGAGAGTAACTCCTTTGGTTAACATGTCGGCTGGATTCTTGCTTCCACAGATCTTTTCAAGTAACAGTTGTTCATCGTCGAGCAATTGCCTGATGAAGTGATATTTGATCTATATGTGCTTTGTTCTGGAGTGAAATGCTGGATTCTTGGCAAGGAAGATTGCACTTTGACTATCACTATACAAAGTACTTTTTCCATGTGTCTTGCCCAATTCTTGCAGGAAACTCTGTAGCCATACTATCTCTTTTGCAGATTCTGAAACTGCGACATATTCAGCTTCTGTCGTTGAAAGAGCAACTATCTTTTGCAAGGTAGAACTCCAAGAAACAGCAGTGCCTCCTAGAGTGTATATGTAACTTGTAGTACTCTTTCTGCTATCAACATCTCCTGCTAGATCAGCATCTACAAAGCCTTCAAGTTTCAAACCACTAGCTGTGAAAGTAAGACATGTCTCTGATGAGCCTTTTAAGTATCTCATGATCCATTTTACTGCCTCCCAATGCTGCTTTCCAGGATTGCTCATATATCGGCTTACAACTCCCACTGCATGGGCAATATCTGGTCTAGTACAGACCATGGCATACATCAAAGAGCCGATAGCTGAGGCGTATGGAATCTGGTCCATGTATCCACGTTCTAGCTCAGTTTTTGGTGACTGGTCTTTACTGAGCTTGAAATGATTCCCCAGAGGTGTACATACTGGCTTAGCATTATCCATACTAAACCTGCTAAGAACCTTCTTGACATACTCTGCTTGTGAAAGTTTTAGTATGCCTTTGTCTTTGTCTCTGATGATTCTCATGCCAAGTATTTGCTTAGCAGCTCCCAGATCCTTCATTTCAAACTGTTTTGACAATTGTTGCTTTAGCTTGTCAATCTCTTCCATACTGGATCCTGGAATCAACATATCATCCACATATAGCAGTAGAATGATATAAGAGTTGTCAAAATGTTTAACATAGCAACAATGATCAGCCTGACATTTTGTGTATCCCGTACTACACATGAAGTTGCCAAACTTCTTGTACCACTGTCTTGGAGCTTGCTTCAAACCATATAGGCTCTTCTTTAGCTTGTAAACTTGACTCTCCTTTCCTGGTATTGCAAACCCCTCTAGTTGTTGCATGTAAATGTCTTCCTCCAATTCTCCATGAAGAAATGCTGTTTTTACATCTAATTGTTCAAGATGTAAATTTTCTGCAGCTACTATCCCCAGGACAACTCTGATTGTTGTAAGCTTCACAACTGGAGAAAATATCTCAGAATAGTCGATCCCTTTCTTTTGCTGAAACCCTTTTACAACAAGTCTTGCCTTGAAGCGTTTGCTTCCATCATGCTCAGTCTTTACTCTGTAAACCCACTTGTTTTGCAAGGCCTTCTTTCCTTCAGGCAGTTTGGTTAACTCCCAAGTCTTGTTCTTCAGCAATGACTCCATCTCATCCTTCATGGCTAACTCCCACTTGCTCGAGTTCCCATCTTGTAAGGATTCTTCATAAGTTAATGGTTCACCACCATCTGTCAACAAGATATAATTCAGTAGAAGTGTGAACCGTTGTGGAGGCTTTATAGTCCTTGAAGACCTGCGAACAGCTGGTTCACTTGGCTCTGCACTATCTTGTGAAGAAGTGGTGGGTACTGAAGTGCTTGCACTATCTTGGATGGACTCTTGAGTGGTAATATCAGGAAGCCCTTCTAATTGTATGAATTCAGATTTCTATAGACTTGTATCTGAATCAGTTATCTCTAGTTTTGTACTTGATCTGTCTTTGTACAAAACTATCTCATTGAAGATCACGTTCCTGCTTCTGATAATCTTCCTATTTTGATCATCCCAAAACCGAAATCCAAATTCTTCATCTTCATAGCCAATAAAGAAACATTTCTTTGATTTGGCATCCAGCTTGTTGCGAGCATCAGAGTCTACATGCATATAGGAAACACACCTAAAGACTTTTAAGTGAGCAAGCTGTACTTCTTTTCCTCTCCAGACTTCCTCGGGCAGTCTGAACTCCAAAGGTACTGATGGTCCACGGTTGATCAAGTAAACTGCAGTATGAACTGCATCAGCCCAGAATGTTTGAGGTAGCCCAGAATGCAACCTCATGCTTCTAGCTCGTTCATTGATGGTCCGGTTCATCCGTTCAGCAATACCATTCTGTTGTGGTGTGCCTGGAACTGTCTTTTCCATTCTGATACCGTTGACAGCGCAATACTCCTTGAAACCTCCATCAATGTATTCTCCTCCATTATCAGATCGTAAGCATTTCAGCTTCAAACCTGATTCAGTCTCAACCATAGCCTTCCATTTCTTGAATGTGTCAAACACATCAGATTTATTTTTTAGAAAGTAGACCCATACCTTTCTGCTAAAGTCATCAATAAAAGTGACATAGTACCGAGAACCGCCAAGAGATGCTACTGGAGCTGGTCCCCATAAATCTGTGTGCACCAGTTCTAGTTTTCTTGGTCTTAAGGTCCTGCCAACCTTTAAGAAACTGAGCTTCTTCTGTTTTCCGAGAACACAGCTTTCACAAATGTCTAGATCAACATTTTTTAACTCTGGCAGCTTTCCCTTTGACTGAAGTATCTTCATTCCCTTTTGACTCATATGGCCGAGTCTACAATGCCATAGCTGCGCTTGATTTTCTGCTTCAGTAGAGGCAATTATATCTGCTGATCTTGTGGTCATATACAGAGTGCCAGTTTTCTTTCCACGAGCCAAAACCATTGCTCCCTTTGATACCTTCCACATTCCTCCAGAGAAAAGGATTGAATGGCCACTATCATCAAGTTGTCCGACCGAGATCAACTTCTTCTTTAGTTCAGGAACATGCCTCACATTTTGCAAGTTCCATATAGATCCATTCATTGTCTTGATTTGCACATCTCCTATACCCACAATATTCAATGGTTGTCCATCGGCCAGATAGACTACCCCATAATTTCCAGCAGTATAATTTTGCATCATTTCATGGTGTGGAGTACAGTGAAATGAAGCTCCAGAATCAAGAACCCAATCATCAATAGGACTATGTACTGCAAGGATCAAAGCATCCTGTACCTCGTCTGTAGCGGCATTTGCAGAGTCAGCTTCAGGTTTCTTTGGTTTTGTGCAACTCCTCATGAAATGGCCAGGTTTGCCACAATTCCAACATTCAACCTGCTTCCTAGGTCCAAACTTGCTTTTGCTTCTGTACCTTGATTTTGATCTGCCTCTGGATAAGCCTCTGTCTTGTCTCCTTCCTCGAGTGTTGATGTTGAAAGCTGAACCTGAACTTGAACTTTCACCCGAGTCTTTCCTTCGTACTTCTTCTGCTAAAATCAGGTCTCGAATGTCATCATATTTTAATTTGGATTTTCCGGCTGAGTTGCTTACAGCTGTTCTCATACCTTCCCAACTGCTTGGAAGTGAAGCTAGCAAAATAAGTGCTCGGATCTCATCATCAAACTCAATTTCAACAGATGACAATTGATTTGTGATGGTATTGAAATTATTAAGATGCTGTGTAACAGAGGTGCTTTCCGTCATCTTCAGGTTGAACAGCTTCTTCATCAAGTGCACTTTGTTATTTGCTGATGGCTTCTCATACATCCCAGACAAGGCTTCCATCAATCTTGCTGTGGATTTCTCTTTTGTAACATTATGAGCAACTCTTCTTGATAATGATAGCCGGATAATGCCCAAGACTTGTCTATCAAGAATCTGTCAATCTTCTTCTGACATGTTTTCTGGCTTGCTCCCCAATAGAGGAAGATAAAGTTTCTTCCCATATAGATAATCTTCAATTTGCATTTTCCAATATCCAAAATCAGTTCCATCAAATTTTTCAATACCTGCAGCCTTTATTTCATCAGCCATTTTTACTCCTTCTTGGATTTGAATCTCAAAAATCTGACCTTACAAATGTGTCCGGAATGGCCAAAAATGCTGGAAACGACACTAAGATCACCCAAATCGGACTTCGGATGGCTCTGATTTAAGCAATCAAAGTTTAGGATAACTGGACGCTACAGATGAAGCCACGTGGCAGGCGGAATAGTCGCTGCGCCACACCGGATCAAAACCCAGTTATGATGACGTGACAAGCTGACGTGGCAGATCCACGGAGATTTTCGTCTAACGTGGCAGTGGTGATGTGGCAGATGACGTGTCAGTGATGACATGGCGGTTGACCGTGTCAAACAGCTGATGTGGCAGGTGACGTGGCTACTGACTGTGTCGATCGGCTGACGTGTCTGATGACGTGGCAGAGTCGAGTTGCATGGAACGGTGAGGAAGACGTGTGACGCGGTACGACGCGTCTGTGCGCGTAGACAGTTCCGGTGTCTGATGTGCAGGCGCATGCGGGCATGCAGGACATCGGATTTTCGTCGGGTTTTCACCAGTGGATTCCTCTCGTCGTCCTCTTCACGGTGGTATCTTCAAAAACACGTTTTGAGAACTTTGATTTTTGAGTTTGGATCAAACACCCTCTTTTTCAAGAACTTTCAAGATCAAGCTCTGATACCAATTGTTAGGAGATCCAAACATTCAAACACACACAAATTTACGTGGTTCGGCAATTTACCTACTCCACGGAGCTACTGGTTTATATTAATCAAGCTCAAAAGCAATACAAACAACAAAAATAAGGAGGAGGAGAAAACTTCTCTACTCAACTCAACTCTCACCCTTAGCTCTCTCTCTGTGTTTCTCTCTATCTCGTGTTCAATCTCAGCTATCAATACACCTTCTGTTTATAGCTGAGGAGAGAGATGATTGTTCAACAATGGTGGGCAAGTTAGGCACCTACCATTTGACTATGACTTCAACCATGGCTGCCACCAACCATGGCTGCCACCAAACATGGCTGCCACCGTCCATTTGTGTCCACACACATAACAATCTCCCACCATAATAAATTGGAGTAAATAGCTAAATGTTATTTCCACGAGGATTCTTCCTTTCTATTAAATAAAAGTTGCTGTATAATTTATTTTGGTAAGAAAATATAAACAGCTAATTTATTAATTGTTAATATTTTAACATAGATAAATATATATATATAGTTTAATATATTAATTATGGTAAAATAAATTTTATAATTACAGCTATAATTTCTGTAATTCTGATATATAATTTGTGGCACTAATAGCTATGATTACTTTCTGATAAGGTTAATATTGACCGTGGCGAACACCGGTTGGCAACTGTGCTCATGTATCTTACAGATGTTGAAGATGGTGGTGAAACAGTGTTCCCTTCAGCTGAAGTCAGTTCACGTGCCTTATTCTTTCTCATTGTAGATATGCTTGTGCTGTTCCATTTTGCAAGGACATCAGCTTTTATGGTGCTAGAGAATTTGTTTTAGTGTCAAAAACCTTCCAGATCAGGCTGTCTGCATGTGATACATGCTGATAGGCCTAGCACATCTCTTGGGATAGCTACAACATTGGTTGTATTCGCTTTGACCTAAGTGTGCAATCACTTCTCTAAAATTGAAATTAGTAGCATTGAGAAAGGGAGGCGGACAGAATACTCTAAAAGAAGAATTAGTTCAAGATTTTTGAAGAATAATTTGCAATCAGGAGCCCCCACGTCAAAAGCTTATGTTAGTCACGAAGACGGTTCTGAATGTGCAAGAAACGGAATTGCAGGTGAGCCACCACATAGATTACAATGGTTATATAAATTGTATTCCTTGAGTTGCATTTGCACTCCGTTAATGTTTTTTTTTTTGGTCTTCTTATCTGCACCATGGAAATACTCAGTGAAACCACGTCGAGGGGATGCACTTTTCTTCAGTCTGCATCCAACTGCTGTAGGTTTCCTTAAGGTTGGTTG